>AZIM01002022.1:216653-230370 GCA_000516915.1 Ophiophagus hannah | reverse complement strand
ACTTGTGGACTTCAACTCCCAGAACTCATCCTCCAGTCATGTTACCTCAGGAATTCTGGGAGTTGAAGTCCACAAGTCTTCAACTTGCCAAATTTGAAGACCCTTGCTATACACAATGCCAGTTATTTGGTTGTGCTATTCAGTATACACTGTCCCTGTTTGTTTCTTAAACCCTGTCACTCTATGTTGGACTGTATTTGAAACCTCCTTCCAAAGTCTGCACCTTGAATTCTGTCTGGTGGTTGCTATGTGTCTCTATGTTTCTGTGTGTATACTATTTGCCTGAACAGACAAACTCATTACCATCAGTTTATTTTCCTTGAACCAATGTATTACCATCACCAGATTCCACTAGATTATCCCCTTTCATCACTCATTTACATTTTCATAAATACTCAGTTATTTTTAAAAGATGAAGAGAATGTGCATCAAGAAGAGAAGGAAGAAAAACTGCCTTCTTTGTTTTAGATGATGTGCTCTACACTGCAGAGGTGTTTCATTCTGTGAATAAGATGGAGTTGATTCCTTCTCAGTGAAGTTTTCCAAATGAGTGAAATAAGTAAATCTTGCTCAACAGGCTTATTCATAGGTAAATTCATGTAAAACTAAAACCTTGTAGTGTAACTTCTGCAGAAAGGAACCCCCAAGTTACTTATATTCAGAACAAGTACTCTTTAAAAAAAAAAGTTACCATATTGAATTAGAATTCCCTTTTCAATTTCAGCTAGCAACCAATTAAAAGTTGCAAGATTGACCTGGATTCAGTTTATGCCCAGTCCAGATAAGTTAGCTGTGTGAATGGAATGGGGACAAAGTAACATATTTGTATTCAATATTGATCCTGCTGAAGTTCATGGTCATCTTTTCTAGTTTAAATTTTGATTAAACCAGGCATCTCCAAACTTGGCAACTTTGAGACTTGTGGATTTCAACTCTCAGAATTCCCCAGCCAGACTGGCTGAGGAATTCTGGCAACTGAAGTCCACAAGTCTTAAAGTTGCCAAGTTTGTAGACCTCTGGATTAAACCATACAATATCTGCAATGGCAAGAGCATAAAGAATGTCTTAATACTTCAGTGTTTGCCACTCAACATTTCCTAGAGCTGTCACATTTAGAAAAGTAGAAGAAAACAGCACTGGATACTTAACTGTTGTAGGAGGAGAGCCATGTTAGACTATAGTGAAAAAAACAACCAGAAGAGTGTCATAGCACTTTTTCCAACTAACAAATCTTATTAAAAACATAACTTTTCAGGAGTTGAAGCTCACTTTTTCAGATCAACCTGTCTTAGAGAAATTTATCTTGAGTGACATCTACTGGTGAAAAGTCAGCACTCAGCAAATCTTTGTCACTAGTTGCTTCTGGAAGATTACCATTTAACCAGCCTAGATTGCTTTCGTATGTTACTCAATCACCCTTATCAAAGTAGCAGTCAGAATCTAATATATCCCTGCTACCATATAATTTAAAACCAGTGGCTGAAAATTGCTTTTATCTTAAAGCAGCAAACAACATCCTGCGATCTTTTCTATGAAAACTCAATGCCGTTTCCACAAGAACACTGCCTCAGTTTATTAGCTTAAAAAGTCAAACCTGCCTCTTTTTTTTCCTGGCAATGTAGATGGAAAGAAGAACGTGGTTGCTTTGGAATTCGGGAATCGCTTTTTTCGCGGACCTTGATCTCCTATACCAGTGCCGAAGCAAGACCTTTGAGATCTCCTTGTCGCTATTACTCTTCGGAGATTTCAGTCTGCTTCTTGCCTAATTACTACTTCGTTCTCGATTTCACCTTCTTTCCTCTGAACGTCCTTTCAAAAACAGCACCAGACATCTTGGAGTACGTACTGGGAATGGGGTGAAGCAGAGCCGTTCGGCGGCAAAGAAGGCTCGGCGAATGGAACTGTCCAGCGTCTCGAGGTGCTGAAAAAGTCTTGAGACGTTCGCTGGAGAACGGGCAGCATTAGGGCTGGCGGGCCAAATGCTAGGAAAGCTTGGTAGGGCGGCGCCACCTATCTACTAAATAGGAATCGAGCGGAGATTAACTCAGAACGACAAAGAAACACGAGGGTGGGAGGGGGCATCCAGGCGCATTCGCAAGAGCACGCCCAGCTCCTGTACCCTCTCCGTGCCTGCCGAGCTAATGGGATAAGAACCCCCTGGCAAGCGCCTCCCCCTTCCTGGGACCGCCCTCTCCTGCTTGGGCAGCTAGAGTAACCGCCTTCAGCATCTGGATGGCAGTGCTTCAGCCCATCTGCTGAACCGGTTCCCGTGAAGAAGATGGAATCGTATGGCAAGAGAGCTCGTTACCCAGAAGGTAAGGGAATAGGCGCACAAGGAGAAAAGGAGTGCATGTGGTCGAAGCGGGGGCGGGGGGGAGGAGGGGGGCAAGTGGAGAGATTTATCTCCCCTCACTTTCTATCTTTTCTTCTCAGTCTTCCTTGTCGGACTGTGGATGCTTTTAGAAACTGAAGCAAAATTAGGGATGCCAAGGAACAAGATTATTTCTCTTCAATGTCTTCCTTTTCTTCTTTCACTTCTGTTTTGTTTTTCAACAAGATTCTTTCCCTTCAATGTCTTCCTTTTCTTCTTCCACTTCTGTTTTGTTTTTCTAATCTTCCTTACTAATACCAGATCAGCTCCCTCTGCCTAACTCCACATGCACACACACTGCTTAAGTGAATGTTGAATCTCTGAAAGAGATGGAGGGGGGGAGAAGCAGCTGAGTGCACCTAAATCACATGTAATGTATGTGTCTTAGTTTCTCAAAGTCATCCAGTCCTGTTGTAACCCATACATTACTTTCTTGGAGTTTCTTTAACTCACAGGGCAAGGATACTCAAATTTCTAGATGTCTCAGATAAAATTTTGCAAAGACCAAAAGGAGGTGGAAAAAATGGAGTTTTCCTTGAAAAGAGAGGTGTTATTTTTGGGGGGGAAGTATATGCAGGGGCTGAAGAGAAGAATCAGCCACACTGGGTTCAAGAGATGCTTGCAGGGGAAAAAAAAACATTTTGGTTAGTCATGATATGTGGGAAGGCTCCACAGGTAATTTAGATTTTCCTGTCCTTATTCCATTCTCTCCCATCTGTGTCTAGGCTGGGTGTATATAGTAAAGATTTTATTTATTTATTTATTTCTGAAATTAAAGCACACAATCTCTTTCCAGAATCCTTGTTTTTCAAGCTGCCTTGTAGAGAAATATTTTAAAGCTGATTCTCTGCGGGGGTGGGGGGGAGTTAAAATGCTTGGCTAGAATTTCCAGATTAATTCAAAATGTATATCCTCAAGGTGAATAGTTGGCTGCCTGTCTCAATTAACCCAGCAGGTTGAACAAAACTAAATTAAGCAGTTCAGTAGTAGCCTCCTTCTTTATTTTTCCTGTCCTGTTATTTCCTGCTTTTTTAAATCTCATGTGGAGAATTTAGAGATAGGAAAGAATGTTCAAATCTATTCCCTAATTTATTTTTTCCTGTCATTCCTTCTATATGTATCTTGCCACACCCCCCACCCCAAATAATATGAGAACAGTAATAATATTTTCCTTCAATATAATGTCTCAAGGAAGATAGGAAGTTACAAAATATGAAGTATAAATAAATAAATAAATATATTGGGCTCATTATAATCTGTGTGTAGTACTTAATTTGGAAAGATGAAAGTTGGCACATCTTTATTGTGTTACTTTAAACTGTGCTTATGCTGGGTACATGTATTATCATCTGGGAGGAGAAGAGGGCAATCTAATTGCGAGAAAGTGCAAAAAATTCATCTGAACACAATTTGCATTTTAAATGAAATGATACTTGAACCTAGGTGTGATCTTTTAAAAAAAATCCAGACCAAAAAGCTGCAGTCTAATGTATGTATTTATTATGAACCTAAAATTTACCTCATGAAACTCCCTTTTCTTTTTTTAGATTATCATTGTCTGTTTAAAAATAAATTGTATTTATTGTAAAAATAGGGGGGGGAACTTACATATACTTTTCAGGGACACCTACAAATTTTGGATTATTGGCAGAAATTAACGAGAATCCATCATTTATTTCCTTTATCTATAGGTGAATAAGTAAGTGTTTCATAAAGTTCTCCAGTTCGCTATGGATCTAAGCAAAGACTGGATTTATATTTTCAGTGTAGAAATCAAATTATTAACAGCCCTAGCTTAAAGATGACTCATGTCTATTTAAGAATCGATGGAGTGGCCAAAAAAATACAAATTATTTTGAAGAAAGCTTGAAATAAAGAAAGAGCTTTTGCTTAGTCTTGGGGTTTTTTTTTATGATGGCATGATACTTGTTACTGACAGAAAAAGAAAAGAAATGTTGTGACAGTTAGCTAACATTTTGTTTAAATCATATAGATACATTCCTCTACTCAAAAATATGATCAATAGACTACTAGATTTTTTTAAAAATCCTTCTGTCAAATCATCTACTACTGTCTTTGTAGGCACATATATAATATACTACGCCTATTTGTTGTTGCTTTTAAGTACTCAAGTGATGTTAATATGAGTCTAATCCAAACTGTAATAGCACCTTTCCTGTTGCTTTTGATGGCTGGGGAAAAAAAACCCGTAGAATGCACCGCATTCTTATTCTAGTTGACTCACAATATTCTATCATTGTCAGCATTATATATATTTGCATATGTTGGAAGGAGAAGGATTTTTTTGTGATAATCTAATGCTATCAAAACTTCTATCTAAAATAGTTATGTACCACTTGCTTGTTTGTTTACTATCGGTATCCTAGAGTGACATTTAGCTCAAATATATTGACAGCCAAATTATGTTAAATTGTGCAGTGAGGTGAACAACCTTATGAAACCTTGCCAACCATTGGTAAAGCAAAGTAATGTGAGCATATAAAATCTATATTGTATATTTATTTGGGAATAAATTATTTTATTAGTGGGACTAGAGCCAATTCATTTATTTTCAAGACTAAATTATTACAATACAGCATACTTCTGTTTATGTGTGGACTTGTCCTTGCAGATGACATTCTATGATGAAAGTTTTTCCTTTTACCTTAGAATACCTTGTGCATACCTTACATTTTTCATGCATTATTGTTATAGTAGGATGTAGCCTATGGCCTACTCCACATTGGTCTCTTAGAAAGCACTTAAACTAATTCAGAATCGAATAGTTCACAGAATCATATCCATATTCTTAAACATATTTTAAAATTGCTTTGGTAACAGTGAACTGCTCTATGTTTTATGTTATTTTTCATTGGTATGAACATATTAATAAACTTAGCTTGTTCTCTGGAGCACGTCAATAATCAGTACATTTCTTTAAATATTCCTGCAAATCCTGCATTGGTCCAACCCAAAAAATATACTCAAGCAATGTAAGCTTATTGAGTTCAATAAGATTTAATAGTACTGAATTTTGATTTGCAGTTTTACATGTATTTACTTGGAATCAGAGTAAAAGCTACTTAAATCAGTGGAATTTACTCAGAATCACCATAAGGCCATGTCTAAAATCCATTTTAACACAAATACTTATTGTTTTTAAAATGTAACTTATGCAAATTCAATTATGGCTTAATATTGACTTAAGGGGCACATTTGGTGTATTTGTGACAGCAATGTGGAGTAGAGATGCACACACTGCAAACATTTAGAGAAATGTATTTTAGTGCCTTTCAGAAAGTTTGGGAAAACTCAGTTTCATTTTCAAATATATAATTATAATTATCAGATACATCCAGCATGATTCCATTCTATTCCAAGGGGTTCTAAAAATCTATTCTGGGTAGCCTAGGCATCCTTTTAAAATCCTTGAGTTCTGTGTGCCAAAGTAGTTTATGTATTCCCTGGATTCTGAATTGCTTCTAAATATGCATTGCTTGTACATCAGGAGGGTACCTTATAAGAGAGCTGAAACACTTTCTAAGATTTTTCCTTTATTAATAACATGAATTCATAACATATTTAATGATGCAACTGATCATGTTCAGCTTCTTTTATTGGTTTTAATAGTCCATTAATATTGTCTTCTGGTGAAAGATTTAATGCAATATATTAGTTTACAGGATTGTGTCATGTTTGTTTTGGGAGATTAGATGTCAACCACTAACCCTATATTTTTTTAATAGGTATTCTTGACTAGAGAATCTCAAAAATCAGCCATTTAAATGCTTTGGTATTAACTGTGCTCATTCAATCGTTCATTTTTTTTTTTTACTATATTCAACATTCTTTTTTGACCTGGAGACTCTGCCAGCAAAACTGTAGAAACTTTTTGTTCATCCATCATCATTGATGAAGGCCTCAACAGTGTGGATTTTTTAAAACAATCATGTTAAGATTAGATGTGGTGTGATGATTGATCAGGCCAATTTGGGCACAGAATGTTCTTGCACATGTTGAACAGACATATATAGATACTGCAGTTGCTTTGGTCTTATGAGGCTAGCACTTATGTTGTGCTTCAGCAGTGTGTTTGGCTTTGTAAATTTGACTGCCTTTGTGGATGAGACTACAAAGTGTTTTTGTGCCAGCACTTCCCAGTGATTGTGTTTATATCAAGTGATTTCAGGGAGGCCATTATTATGCCTTTGTACTATTTCTTCTCATGCGAGCCTCTTCTAGTAGGAAGTTCCCCAAAAGGAGTTGCTTGGGTATGTGCTTGTTTGGTATACATATGACATGACCTTCCCTGCCCATTTGTACTTTCATCAGAAGTGTGTGGAGTGATGGTAGACATGTTCTAATAAAACTATTAAAAATTTCAGTGTCTGGTACTTTGTCTTGTCGACTGATGCCTAAAATCCTGTGAAGACAAGTGATGTGGAAATGGTTAAACTGTCTTGCATGATTCGACACACAGTGTTTCATGGGCACAAAGTCTGTCAGCAAAAAAGTACGCTGTAATGTCATAGTGGAAATGTTACAAGAATATTTGAATTGTTCTTATCTGCTACTCTTTACCCTTAGCCATCCTATGCCTGATCAATATACTGGAACTTCAGTTAACGGATGAAATTATCTTAGGAATTATATTGAATTAAACTTTTGATGTGGTGGTATGTTTCTCTGTTTCTCTGTTCACAGCTGAATTTCAGTTGGTGTAGCCTGTTTTTTAGAAAGTTTGTATCAGTGGAGTTTCTTCTTTTACAGATGAAATAGATTATTTGTTTCACTTTTTTATATCTTGCTGACAATCTTGGTTTAGTGAAGATATATTTGTAAAACTTCATAAGAATTTTCTGGGACTCATATTTTCCAAACTCTACTGTATGTTTAGCTCTCATTTTCAAAACTATTTAGGATTATGTTCTGGCAATAAGCTAAAAGCCCATATGCTATATTTCACTTTGCATCTCATAGTAAGGACATTTTTAATAAATTAGACAAACATTATCTATTAAGAAATAAATCTCAAAATTCTGTGGTTATCATCATTTTAGAATTTATCTTACACATTGTAAAATGTAAAAAAAAAGTGTTTCAGGGCATGTCTTACTCCTTTTGCTCTTGAAAGAAGGGTAGAACTGGACAGCTGATGGTTAAAAACTGGAGCTCTTTTCGTATTTGAATACATATGAGCTGTCATTTTATTACCTTAATTGTTAAAAGAAATACCAAATTATGCCTGTATGTGGAATCTTGCAAATAAATATGGGCATGAAATTGAGATTAATTCTAAAATTCTAACAAGTGGTTTAAATATTGATATGACCTTTTGTTTTAATAACTTGATTTTTAAGATATTAAATGAAGTAATACATTATCTTTCACCTTTCACCTTTTTTGCTTTTATTCCTGATAATGAATGAAAGCCTTGAATTGTCTTTTTGTTTTCCCTTGCTAATTTGAAAATAAATGTGCTATCTTTTACTAGTAGTATATGGAAGCACACAAATTCTTTTTAACAATGTGATTTCAAGACTATTCCAATATTTCAATTTTCAAAATATTTATTGTATTAAAATAAACATATACATTTGTATGGTATATAGAATAGAGTTGCCCCATGGTGAGATAGGCAGCAAGTAAATTTAACGTAATTAATAAATATCTTTAGATGAGATGGATGACACACAAATCTAATATCAGTTATAAATAAATCATGGACTTGGCTTAGCTTTTCTTCACTGGTTTGCCATCTTGCATTTCAGCAGATTTTATTTCTAAAAAATGTATCACTGAATTGTTTAATTGCCAGATAATTGTTTTAAAGACAGTTTTTGCAGTGATTTAGCAAAAGTGATACTTTCCGTTCTTATTTAACATTTCAAAGATACATTGACGTCAGTTCCTTCACTGTCAAAATATACTTACAGAACTCTTTATACATGTAAGCTATCTGATGGTACAATGAGGTTCTGATGGAGCAAATAATGGACCAAATCACATTTACATGCATAGGGAAAGAGATTATATATTGTTATGAAAACAAATAATCCAAATGTTTTGAAGTGTTGGAGTCAACAAAATATTGAATATAGTAAACACATGCTATTAGGTATGATTTAATTTAAATTGTTAACTTGATTTGGGAAATGAAGTCAATTCAGTTTGGATAGCCAACTTTATCTATTTAACAGGTAAATTCAATATGTACAATATGTACAACTCCACTGAATTGTTGATTCAATTAACTGACATCAAAACTGATTTGATGCTCTGCATTAAATTTTAGTCAAATCTTCAAATTGAATATGTTTGCATCCCTAGAATATAACCACTGTAACAGCAAAATCATAAGCCCATTTTATATTAGGGAACTAAGACTCCCAAACATTGCAACAATTTGAAAAGCAGACATAGGGATTAAAAAAATGCCTAGAACTAAAATACTATAAAAACACTCAGAAATGTGCTGTGAAAATGTAACAATAAAAGTCTCATGCCACAAAGACATTATAGTATGCTCTCTGAGGAGGATATTCCATAAGTGAGTGGTGACTTTTCTTTCATAAAAATACACCATACATGAAAAAAACCAATTGTTCTGCTAACTTCAAGGTTTGGTTGGGAACATGTAGGTCTTTTGATACTAAGATCTGAAGTCCAGAAAGGTTTTAAAAGTAAGAAACCAACATTTCAAATTGGATCTGCAATTGAACTGAAGGCCGGTGGTGCTATCAAAATATTCTCCTGATTTCTACATACTTGATCTTACAGGAATATTATGTACTTACTGAAACTGCTGCAGTATTTTCAGAAATAGCCCCATTTGTAATACCTTATAATAATCCAAACAGGATTACTTGAGCATGGAACACTGAATGTTATATATTAAGTAACAAAACATCTATCATTTTGCTAGATAGGAGATGTGTAAAGAAGCTTTTGAAAACTGTTGATAGTTTTGAAATGTTAATTATATAATTGATAGACAGGTAACCAGGTGTTGAGAAGGATGGAGAACACTGCAGAAATATATCCTTTCTGGGAATAACTGGGAACATCTCATTCAAACAGGTGAAGAAAAGCAATCCTGCTAGCCAAACATTAAGATTCAAGCCTTCACTTCAATATATTGTTTCACCTCTTTAGCTTTAAAATTTTATCCAGTTTGTGTATTATGCTATTAAAATTGGCCATGCAACTGGTCAGATGTTAGTCAACAATTTAATAGCATTCCTGTGACTGCAGTTTGCTAGAGGCTCTGCCATTTTGCTAAAACTGTCAATTTTGTTGCCTTTCACAAAACTATTCATGTTATAAAATTTGTATTATTTATTTGTATATAATTTAGATTTCTAAGAATATCCAACTCAAGAGCAATCAGAGTGCCACCAAGTATTCCCCCCCTTTAGTATAATGGTTCTATCACGACTTGCATGTATATTGCTAAGTTTTCATGTCTTTAAATAATTAGATTATCTTATTGATTGCACATCATTTTACAGACCATAAATTGGAAATGTGACATCCAAATACATAGAATAAATAAACAGGCTGCATATTTGAGTGCAAATGCAAAGGAAATGAAAGGTAAACTACAAAAAGAATATGACTGCAGTTTTAAAAGATGACTTCACATTTTAGCAAGGTTAAGATTCTATAGTTGGATATTGAGTAACATATATTGGCTATAGATCTTGCATTTTCTTAGTGGGTGTCTCAATAATGGGAATATTCTAAAACTGGTTTAAAATTGGAAACCCATTGGTTCTCTAGAGTTGGGGTTTTGGCATTTGTATAGCTGTCTGCATTTGAGGATTCTGAAAACCAAATCCAACCCTGAAAGAAAACTTACAAGGAAGACATGTGAGTTTATGGGTTCAGGTGCCCTTTTCAGAGAGTCTATTTACTGAAATGCTGGAGATTCCTAAGCTCTTGGGAAATTAGTCTGATACTATGGTCTGTTATAATGGTTAAGCACTATGCTACAAATATTGTTCAAATACTGTTCAAAACCATTTGATGGCTAACAAAAGTCAATTGCCTAATCAAAAATCTGTGCAATGGTGTTCACCTAGTTGTTTAGCAATGTGCTGGATAATTGCTAAGCTGTTATAATTATTCTCACTTCATTTATGCTTAACACTTTATGGTGGATTTGAACCAAACCAAACAAAAGCATACAAAATGATATCTCCAACCTATATCTAGATATACATATGTGTGCATTGTGGAATGCCTAGCTTAATATCAGTGGTTTTTTTTTTCAGTTAGGGCCCAGCCTTTACTCTTGGGGAAAGCTATTTTAAGCTTGTTTATGAGGAAGCAAATTTAAATTAACATGTTGGTACCATTTTAAATTGAGTTTAATGAAAAATAATTTGGTATTCAAAATTTTTACCTATAATAATGACATAACTTTCTTATGCGGATTATCATGCCTATTTTAAAACAATAATTCATTGGACTACCAAGGTTTAAATTTGAAAAGGGAAAGCGAGAAGAAACTATACAATCCAGCTACCTATTGTATTTCTTACAATCCCCCCCTTTCTTTATACTCCCTTTGGATGAATGAGCAAAGGGGCATGAAACAAACTAATCCGAAATCATTATTTCAATATGCTTGATACTCTTGTACTTTAAAGTCGGAGTATTTATCCAGAACACCAAGCTTCTAGCAGTTGATTTTCTTGAATCTTGATTTAGATTCCAGGAGTTCTTTTGAAGATGTTAAGAAGTCCTGCAGTGCATTTGTTACCATTAAAACATTGTCTCATGTATTTCAAAGACTGTTGCATTCTTACCTCCCACCTCTTCACCATGACTAAGTGTTGCTAGAGAGAATTACACTTAACCATTACACAGATGGCAAAAAATGGCACTTATCTTGCACTGTCTTTTTAATTGTATTTTTAGATGGATTTGAACTGAAGCCAAGGACATCTTGAAGAACTGTTTTCCTCCATCCTGAGACCAGATCCATCATGGCAGCAGGTGTAGCAGCATGGCTTCCTTTTGCCAGGGCAGCTGCCATAGGTTGGATGCCAGTGGCCAACTGTCCCATGCCACTAGCGCCATCAGAAAAAAATAAGCGCCAAGATGAGCTGATCATTCTCAATGTGAGTGGCCGGCGTTTCCAGACATGGAGGACTACACTGGAGAGATACCCTGATACTCTACTTGGCAGCACAGAAAAAGAGTTCTTCTTTAATGAAGACACCAAGGAATACTTTTTTGACCGGGATCCTGATGTCTTTAGGTGTATCTTAAACTTTTATAGAACTGGTAAACTACATTATCCAAGGTATGAGTGTATCTCTGCTTATGATGAGGAACTTGCTTTTTATGGAATCCTGCCTGATATCATTGGGGACTGCTGTTATGAAGAGTACAAGGATAGAAAGCGGGAAAATGCTGAGCGATTGATGGATGATGCGGATTCTGAGAATAACCAAGACTCTATGCCAGCCCTGAGCTTCCGACAGACCATGTGGCGAGCCTTTGAGAACCCTCATACTAGCACCTTAGCCTTAGTCTTTTATTATGTCACAGGCTTCTTTATTGCTGTTTCTGTGATCACCAATGTGGTGGAGACCGTACCATGTGGCTCAATATCTGGCAACAAAGAACAGCCATGCGGGGAGAGGTATGAAATGGCTTTTTTCTGCTTGGACACAGCTTGTGTTATGATTTTTACAGTTGAATACCTGATGCGACTCTTTGCAGCTCCCAGCCGGTACCGGTTCATCAGGAGCGTGATGAGTATCATCGATGTGGTGGCCATCATGCCCTACTACATAGGTTTGGTGATGACTGGCAATGAGGATGTCAGTGGAGCTTTTGTGACTCTGAGGGTTTTCAGGGTATTCAGGATTTTCAAGTTCTCACGTCATTCCCAAGGCTTACGAATCTTGGGGTACACACTGAAGAGCTGTGCCTCTGAGCTTGGTTTTCTTCTCTTTTCACTCACGATGGCAATTATTATCTTTGCTACTGTGATGTTTTATGCAGAGAAAGGATCTTCAGCCAGCAAGTTCACTAGCATTCCAGCATCATTTTGGTATACTATTGTCACCATGACAACTCTTGGGTAAGTACTATATTTTTCTTTCTTGAGCAAAGAAAAAGGTTACTGATTGGTGGAGTTTCAGAATTGTCTATGGTAGCTGATCTGTTCTACCCCTCCCAGAGCATAAATCAAAAATATTTTTTTCTTTTGATTGTTCTATTGTGTACATTAGTTACAACAAATCACCATTTTGTATTTGCAGTTAGAAAAGGACAAAGTTAATTTATAGCATGAAAGGATAGGCCAAAATGTTTTGGAAAATCAGTTGTTAATTAATTAATTTGGAATCTTTGTAGTTTCTTCCTGTTCTCATTTTGGATATGAGCGGCTTGTACAAATAGTTTCTTTTGGTTTAAATAATATTTTTCTAGTATGGGATTATTGAAATCCTATTTACACTGCTTTTGATAAAAGGTGAGATGGTGATTAATTGAAACTGGAATCAAAAGAATATGGTCTATTTCAACTGGAAAAGAGAGCAGGCAAAAACCAAATGGTTACAAAGCAAATAGGAGTGTACATTTACATTCTTTGAAATCAAATATTTCATTTTAAAGAGCTTGAGTCGCTCTCAAAAATGTCAGCTTCAAAGACTACTGACACTATTTACCATTGTATTGTTATTTCATTCTTCCTTATTTCAAACAAGGGGCATTCTCATGCTTTTAGAATTTCTTCACTCAGTTTGTTTTCTGCTCAGCACAAGAACTGAGTTAAGAAATAAAATACAAAAACTTGGATAAGGAAGAATATGAAAAGACAAATAGTAAACCACTGCCCTTACCTGTTAGTGGTGTCATAGATATTTATTTCAGTTTTATTGTTGCTAGCAATTCATGGTCAGCATTTTTCATATTTTAAAAATATCTTGGAGGAAGTACAGGATAGATAACATTTATAAACTGAATGTCTAAGAAAGTTTAAGTGGAAAAATATTTCATATAGCATAATCAATCAACTTTAGCTGCTTTTCCTCAAGTTACTCTTCTGTAACCTCTGCATACAATATCAGGGCTTGTATATCAGCAAAAGAATGATACAAACAATAATAAATTTTCCATCTAGATTGTATGGCTCCTGATTTTTAATCATACTTCATGTTTGATCATCAAACACCATGCAACATTCTCTTTATATTAAGGGTATTCACCAGTGGTAGGATTCAAAATTTTTTACTACTGGCGTGGCTTGGTGGGGGTGGCAGGGGAAGGATACAGTAAGATCTCCAGTCAGAGGTGGAATTTGCCGGTTCTCCGAACTACTCAAAA
>AZIM01002022.1:171197-183230 GCA_000516915.1 Ophiophagus hannah | reverse complement strand
CCTGTTCTCCAGAACTGGTCAGAACCTGCAGAATACCACCTCTGATCAGGCATTAATGCTGGCTGTGGAATTCTGTGAGTTGAAATTCACACATCTTAAACTTGCTGAGGTTGAGAAACACTGCATTAAGGTCCTGATTTAAACATGACTGCTCATAGCTTTGATGGATTGTTTGTTTATAATATGTTAAATGCTTTTCTTTACTACTTGCAACTGTCACAATTTAAAAACTCTAAAATATATGAAACCACAATATCAACTGAAACATAATATTTCCAAAGCTGACACACAGTTTATCTCTATGTTTATTTTTATGTGAATATTATTGGAATGGTTGTGTTTTATCAGTTGTGTTGTTCTACCTTAATAAAGGATATAAGCTTATAAAATGAATATAAAGTGCCTTCCAAATTCATTGTGACTACTCTTATAACAATTCTGTATGTATGGATAATGACTTCCTGGGCTAAGAAATTCAAAGACATTAGTGAAAGAACATTTAAACTATTTTTTTATGATGGCAATGGACTTTTCAGAGCTTGAGTGAAAAAATGGGAAGTTGCAAAATATTGCAGGCATAGACAATCTGCATATTCTTCCTTGTTTATTGGTAACCAGTGAGTCATCAATAGGTGGCTATTCTTCCAAATTGGTAACCAGCAAGTCATCAATAGTAAGACAGCAAGAAAGGTTCTGGTCTCACAGCCATCAATGTTTTCATGTTTCACTGCAAGCCCCATCTATTTGTTGCTGTAGCATTGCAACACAGGAAGAAAAGAGATGGGCTTGCAACAGAATGTTGTGTCATTGCTCAAATCATTGAACCTCCTTGTCCTCCCCCCCCCCCCCATACTCCTGCAAATAAACTTAGAAATAAATTCAGTGCAATTTAATCCTTACACCCCTTCCCCAATAAATGTCACTAAAGAAAACAGTGATAACTTCACTCTCTAATGAAAATTGGGAGTGCTAAGGGCTTGAGATTAAACTTGGAACTAGATATGTTATTTTAGCAATCATTTATATTTATGTTTCTTAGGCTAGAGCTTTCTTGATCCTCTTACTAATCACCCATTGATGCAACGTGAAGATGGCTGCCCATTTTCCTGATGAAAGAAGAATGAGCAGATGTTCAGCATTTGTAGTATTTTGCAAACTGTCATCCTCTTTCCCAGACTTTGAGAAGCCAATTACATAGATCCTAGATCAACAGGATATCTACAGGGTCATCCAATTTTCTTTCATTAATTTGAGTTCTTTGCCAGGTTTCAGAGATTAGATGAAAATTTGAGTGCTTTAATGAATAAATGAATGATAGTTATATACACATAAAAATAAACATTGAATGTTCATATTTGTAACTAAGTTAAAATAATTGTTGAATGTCTGCAACTAAAGGGAGGTAATTTGTGTTGCATCACATTTTGCTTCAGTATTTCTAATTAATACGAAGCAGTAACTGAAGAATAAGCCTCACATAAGCTTGCATTTGCTAAATAAGTTAGCTAATTAGCTAAAAGCAGTATGTTTATATGCCACAATTTGTTTTTCCATATTCGGCCCATGTATGCTTGATACTACAGTCAATGAATTTACTTCTTTCCACTCATGCCATTTGCGATGTTCCCTATCTCCTTTCCTTTTTTGAAATAATACATTTTACAGAGTACACACACATACTGCAAGAAGAGAACAAGTAGTCCAATATCATAAGGACAACAACTTTATGATGCTGAAGCAGATATTTAACTGAAGTTGCCTCTGCAACAAGATTCTAGAAAAACACAAAACAAGGAAAGAACTATAAGGAGAGGTTGCTGGACAACATCTAATGTTTTTTTTTTATTATTCAAGCCAGATCTGATAAAACTATGATCCTCCTATGCAAGGACAGTCAATACTTCTAGATTGATGAGATCAGTATTGCAGAAATTATTAAAGAAAAAACATTTTAACAAAACTATTATCTCCTCTATCTAATTCCCTGGGCTTTTATCTTTTCACCATTCTTTCTCTGTTATCTTTTCTATCCAATTCCCTGGTTTTTTTCTTTTCACAATTCTTTTTTGCTTTACATTTAAAGTTCATGGGAACACTTGTAGATGACTAAGTTTATTCATCCTCTCCTTTTATAATCTTGAAATAACCTTGTTGTTTCTTAGTCTAGTTCCTAACTATAAATTCTCCTTTTCCTTGGCTTTCCCCTTCCATTCCTTACTTGCCTCCTCTAGAAAGGAATACAACACTGACCTGAGACAAAGCACATAATATTTGAGATAGAATCATTGGGTTGGAAGAGAATGTGGAAGTCTAGACGGGATTCATAACTTGTGATTTGCCCAACAACTAATATCTCTCAATCTTCAGTCTTCATTATGGAAGGACTGATGGCACAGTGTATCTCAACACTGAGATATTCTGTTATACATGTTTTCACTCTATCACTTATTTATAAATAAACAAAGAGGGTGCATATATAAAATAGAATAGAAGAGAATATATGTAGCTCAGGGTTGAACTATGGAGTCCTTGGTGCTCTCTGAGCTTGGTTGTTTGCTTGCAGATGTATCATTCCCAGACTAGGTAACACTGGTAATACTAACACTGAAGATGTTATCTAGTCTAGTAATGACCAATATCAGAGAACACCAAGGACTCCACAATAAAGCAATCTCATTCAAGTTAAACTCAGTTCCCAATGACTACATGGAAATACCCTCTTTTTCTTAACATTATGGAAATAATTTTCCTTGACCATCTTCCAAGTTGTTTATTTGTATAGATGTCCCCCCAGTTCAAGTTTTGAGAATTTCTGGTTGTCTTCTATCCGCTAACCAGATCTGATCTTTTCAGCTTTTAAGAACAGAAAAGGCTGGGGAAATAAGGAAATTAGGTATACTATAATTCTCTCACTAATGATAATGTACATCTCTAATATACAACTATCTACTTATATGCAATACACAAGGACCCAATATCTATCTATATATGTTATAACTAATACAAGTTAATATCATATATCATAAATATGGGCAAGTGTACACTCTTGATATAGCTTTTAACTGAGATTGTATTCATTAAATGATTCTGATACACCTCTGTCTTTAATGTTTTTGCAGAAATGCAACAATTACAGTTCAAAGTAATATTGATTTCCATTACATACTGGTACTTACTTTGTTCTAAAATCACCTGCAGGAAAGCACATGGGCAGGACAGATAACTGAATATGTCTAAAATGCAGAAACCAAAACCAGATGTCATGGTGAAGGTAGCACAAGGTGGGGATCAGTTAGTGAGGGTCAGAATAGGCTAGGGATGTAGATATGTTATAGGGTTAATAGAACTTAGGGATAATGAGTTAGGTGGAGCTAGAATTAGAATTGTGTGTAGGCCTGGGTGTGGTGGGTGTGTCTCATGATAATGGTAATAAAAGGAAAGGGAACCACCTCAATCCCAACGCTAACCTTGCCTGGCTTGTAGCCTTTCTTGTCAGATAAGAGTATTTGTTGTTTGCTGATCTAATGAATAAACCATCATTGCACTACAAAGAAGCTGGAGTTTGTATTCATTTCAGGACAAATCAATACTCAAGGACTGGCTGAGACCAGACAGCAGACAAATTATCAAGTTTTACTTCAAACTCAGTGAAAGTGCAGAACAAATGTGATTAATCATTTTCAATATGATTGGATGAATAATAACATGATGGGAATTCCAGACCTATAAGACTGATCACAACATATTATTCCTCTTAAATTCTATCCATTTTTTAAATACAAAAAGGGCCAAAGAATTCTGCTCTGCATATACTAGTAATATTATGATGCTTTCTCTGACCCTCAGGAAATATAAAAAGAAAGTGAAGCCTCTAGGCCAAAAAGTGTTCCCAACACTCTTACATATACTGATAATACACTTCAGAAGGCATATATTGGTACAATTATACAGCTGCCCTTTGTTCAAAATAAGTGATACAAATAGTCCACTGATCAACCTTCTGACTATAATTTAACAAACTGTATGCTAGACACCTTTACATTAAATTGTTCAATTAGCAGCAGAGGAACAAACTTATTTTAGAGGTATATCAAATTGGATCTTTGCTGAGTCCTCCAACATTTAGCAGAGAAATATACCTGCCCTCAGGGGAAATCATGTCATTTCTATATATTTGAAAGCAGCATTTGATTAAATTCCCAGAAACAAATTATGGGACAAACTGCTCACTGTTTTCACTGACCTCTTCAGAAGTATAATACAATGTATGTCCTTTGTGGTCCTCAAGGATATCTCTCAACCCATAACTTTCAAAATGGGTAACACAGGGATATATTTAGGAAACCATTCTTTTCAACTGTTAAATACAAGATACAAACTTTGCCAATATTAGAGTTTTTCCTTCTCCCTCAGTAGACAATAAACATTTTAAATTAGGCTGTACACAGATAACACAGTCATTCTGTCTATACTGTAAGTAGGTTTGAGAAATTGTCTCAGGGCTCTTCCCTACATGGCTTCCTCAAGTGTGATAAAGCCTCAAGTGTGGTATTCTCAGAAGTTCTAGTATACACCATTACTCCTAAAAATAAACAGTATCAGTATCAATCGGATGATAAATACTTTGGAGTGTCCTTTGCTTCAGAATCCTGGGAAAAAAAAGAAAAATCGTGCTATATCTTTTAAGTGAACATGGGGTGATCTACATAGTCTTTCCATCTCTATCCTTCTATGTTTAAAGGAACATCTATTGGAAGTAACAATCAAACATGCCACGCTTGGAATTATGGTTGCTGTCCATTGCATATCCAGCAGAGAGATGACCCTTAAAAGTTCCAAAGATTTGAATGATGCAGAAAGTCCTTTCAACATTAAAATGTTCTGCTTGTATTCTTTAATTAGCTAAACTTCAGACCCAACTTAGAGTAACTAGAATCTTCTTCAACTTTTAATGCAAAAATATTCTATAAATTTTTAAAGATATTACCTTTGAGACAATGTATATGAGCAACAATGAAGAGATAAGTTCTGCAAAGGTGTTATTGCACAGTGTGGAACTTTGCTGCATATGTTCTCTAATATTTGTTAGTTTGCATAGTAATATATCTAATGAAACAGATAAAATGATTGTCAAAGAATTTGGCATGAATACACATATATAGATGTGTATATACATGTATATAGAATAATACAAAAGATGTATGAATTAGGAAAAAAAGCTAATTTGGAAAAGTAATCTAATAAAATTCAGAATTTTGAATTGATTCATTAAAATATTTATAGAAAATGCACTGAATTATCCAAATTAATGTGAAGGCATCCAATTCAATTTGTCTATTCAATGTAGGAGATGAACAGGCTTAACCAGAGGGTGGGGGTCAAACACACCCTCAGTTTTGCTACACTTCCACAAGAGACTAAGTCCAGGACACACACACACCCCTTGAATCAGATCATATCAGATTCTTGTATATAAATAGCATGGAATAAACTTTAGTGCTTTGAACTCTATTCCTGTTCTTGGTTACTTGTGCCTGACATTCAGACTTCAGTTTGGAAAACAATTTGATTTGATCTAATCATCTTCCAATTGAAATTCTGAATTGAATATTTTCATATCCTTATGCACACATTCCCTTATTCATATTGCCATACATACATACTCCAACGCTCGAGGAGTGGGCAGCATTTTTCATTTATTTTCTGTGACTGAACTAGCAACAGGAGCAGTTCAGCATCGAGGACAAGGAAAACAGTATAAAATTCTGGCACTGCATTTCACCCACATTTATCATCAACCTTGGCATGCTAACAAAATATGTAACGCATTATCATCATGTAGGAGGATGGAGAGTCATCAATAGAAGTGCACCATGTGTTCAATATAAACATTTGCCAAGGGATTCTGTGATTAATTTTCTTCTTATATCTTTTCCTTTCTTCAAGAAGCTCAGGCTCTGCTTTTTCATTTTTTAATATGCTGGAAGAAAGGGATCAATTAGATAACAAATGTAAGTAGACCAATGTAGTATCCAGTGAAGTTTATTAATTTTGAATTGAATCTTTAAACTCTTTTGATGAAGTGCTGAGGGTGTGATCACTAACTGAATGCTAACTTCACTTGGCTTTTGGACTGGCATGGCATTTGTTCTTCGGAATTTGACACATGATCTGGCCTGAATTCAAAACTTTCTATATATAATTTTTATTAAAACTTTTAAACTGGAAGATAAAAGCTAACACAGACTAATAGAAAGTAAGGAAGAAAAAAGAAATCAAAGAAAAAGCAAATGGTTCAAGAAAAGGAAAAAAAGATAAAGAATAAAAGAAAAAACAAGAAAAAGTATAAAGAAGTGGCTTGCAATATTCTTCACAGAAGTTATAAATACAAATTTAAATATAGTTCCAAATGAACAACCAATCATACAACCAACTAACCATACTGGCACACAAGACATTTATAAGCTAAAGAGAATAGAGCAAGAAAATCCTGCTGATGATGTTATTTACTTTGGTAACAAAACATTCAGAAACTAAATTGAAACATGCTTGGAGAGCAAACCACTGCCAAAATCTAAAACTTGAACTATAAGTATTTTCTGTAATTACATATTTAACCTCTGTCTCTAAAGTTGCATCATATTACTCTTCTTTCTATAATCTATCCTGTTTAATCATCAAAAGTCACCTTTTTTTTCCTTTTTACAAAAAAAGCCCAGAAGTCTTCTAGCCAGCAATAAATGTAGATAATCTCTTTACTCTAATAAATGAAGTGTTAAGTTTAATTGATAAGTTAATTTATCGATTTCAGCAAAATCTCTCAAGGTTATCAACCATTCCTCCATTACTGGTAGGAGTCAGATCTTCTCATCTTGGTGCATACGGTAATCTCATTGCTGTGATCATATATTAAAATAATTTCCCATGACTTTTTTTGAATTCAAAATTTTCCAAGTCCTGATAATCAGTATTCCTTTTAATTAATCTGCATAATGAACATTAAAAAAAACTTAAAGTAACAAGCAGTATCTTGTTTCCCTACAGTTTAAACACAGTTTTGTAAGGCATGCAGTTCAGATATAGTGCATGGTCATTTTGCAAATCATTGGCCTACTCAGAATTATTTGAAGCTATTTCAGATATTCCTGAAATTTCTTTCTCCAAATAATATATAAGATAGAAAATGATCTGTCTTGTCTTTCCAGGTGTAGCAAAATGAGATAGTAGATCAGGCTATTTGTAAATGTTCCATTTCATAAAAGTCTTCATGAAAACAAATAGAAAACTAACACAATAAAGGGGAAAACAGTATGGTGGTAAACCATGCCAAGGTAGCAGTTGTTCTTTCTGTATGCTTGACAGCCCTCCAAAATAGTTCTGATAGACATTTATTAATTGGCTACAAAAAACCTTCTCTTTGAAGGTCATTTACCCTCTTTTTTTTAAAAGAACAGGTGCACTTTGCCTTTTATAGAAGACTTAGACTGGAAGAAATTTCACTGATTCAGTATTAGCCCCTGTGAGTATACAATTCAACAAAGACTCCATAAAGCAACAGCTGGTATCTGTGACCCCTGATATGAGATGGTTTTCCAGACTTATGCTCTCCCCTCTCATTACTGACACATGGAAAAGCTCTATGAGATTTACTTTGGCATCTAATTTATTCACTCATTTTTCTCCCCTCTCTTGAAAAAGGTCAGGCAGTTTAATAACAGATGTCAAAAAGACACACAACAGTGTAGAAAAATATGCTTAGTATAACCAGGCAATGAGAAAAAATGTGATAGGAGACAGCATCTTTACATTTGTTTCCCCCTGTTGAACACAGTGTCAGCTTATAATTTAACATCTACAAAAAATGGGAACTTTGAACTTTGTGTGGAGATTCTGAATGTTTACATAATAATCTTTGTAATATGCATGTAGTGGGGAGAGAATTGTGTTGGATAGCAAGCAGATTTATAGTTTAGACAGAAGGTATAGAGGGGAAGAAAACCATTAAAGTTAGGGAAATGAAATGACTTGTTGAAGAAAATATTCTTGAAGCTGGTGCTTTTGTGCAAGAAAATTAAAGATAACATGAAATAAATTGGTGGCAGGAAAGCCTGAGTGACTTAGGTATGACAAGAGTTAAGAACCTGTAGTGTGCTCTCCTCCATTATGGAGGAACAGAAAGAAAAAAGGACTAAACTAAGAGAGGAAGACCCATGAATATTTGACCAATAGGAATAGATAATAATGGGCAAAGTAGGTCTTTTAGATAAGGAATTCTATAAAATGCAGAATCTGTAGCACCCTGGCTTCTTCTAGTAGACTTTTTTATTCACTGGCAAAGTGTATTCTTCCCCAGCTAAGGAATAATATATCCACAAACAATTTTGTATCCAGAGAAGACATTTATTTCTGCAGATGTGTAAACTAGATTAAAACTAGATTTTTGTTTGTTTGTTTGTTTGCTCACTAGTGTGTTCATGTGTGTTACTTGTTTCTGTGATTCCATTGTACTAAACCCAAATGGGTTAATTTTCCTTGGATATATTGCTAAGATTAACCTTACAGCCTATGTGTGAGTTTGAAAACATAATTGACATACTATGCCCTTCAGGCTCAGAAAACCTGATAACATATAAACAAAGCATGAGTGCCAATAAATTAGCCTTTCATTTGAGCCTACCTTCCCATTTTGCCTCTTCCAGAAAATCAAACATGTATATAGCAAGAGAGCTACAGACAGAAAAAATATGCTTCACCCTTTAAGAACATCTTCATATAGATGTGGAGAGTTTTCAAGTAGTCAGATAAACCTCATCTAGAGATAAAGAGCACTTTATGGTTTTTAATTGCATCCTAACCTTTCATTAATTGGGCTCTGTGTAACAAACAGCATCACAATAATAGCTCTGCAGCCTCTGTGCAGAATGCAAATGGGCATCAATCAAGGAAGAGGTACCTGAGAATCACAGGCTGGCATTCTCTACAGGAGCTAATGGGATCGTCAAACACAATGGATGGCCTCCAATTATCCAGCAGCCTTTTGTTTCATTTGGAACTACTTTGGAGGCAAGTGACCCATGAAAAGCAGTCAGCTCTGCCAGAATCCCTGATATTGTGAAAACTGCGTGCAAATCCCCATCAGATTTGGCTCATGGGAAACCAGTTATACAAAGCTGAGGATCAAATATATGGAAAGATCACATGAAATGCTTTCCTCTGGGCCAAGAACCATGCAGACAGCAAGCAATAAAAATACATAATGGGAAGAGAAGCAATTAAATGTATTCTATTGAGGTGGAATATTTGACTTACATTTTTCCTAGGTGTTTCCAACATTTTTCCCTCACTTTCTGTAATACGTTCTACTTATTTCATTGGAACTAAGGACAATTCCACATTCTTAGACTTTATTCCCTGTGGGAGTTTTGGGAATTGGACCTATCTATTTCAATTCGCTAGAAAAATAGATGGTGAAAGGCATTCTGACTTTTCATAGGCTGGGTGATAAATTCCTATCACACAACAAAACCAAATAAAGCATCTATTGTCTCCATGCTGAGATCTTTGAACAGACAGAATTCACATATTTTTCTCAAAAAGTTTTCTCCCATAAAATTCTTTCTATATGGTAATACAATTCATCATTATTATTCTGCTGTAAGGTCCTAAGGAATATATATTTAGATGCCAAGCAATTGTTTGATTTTCTGGCTAGATCTGTGACATCACAGATGGAGCATTTTGACCAATTAGGAAAAGCAAATGGTCACCATCCCCAAAGAGGATGGCTTTAACTCCATGTTCACATCCTATAAAACAGTGAATTCGGTGTTTGAGAAGAAGAAATAAAATAGTAGTAATCATAGTGCAGAGAAGATGGTAGGAGAGAAATAATCTGGCTTCTTGGATGTTGTTAGTTTCAGGGTTCATTATTATTACAGTAAGGAACCCTGCAACTCTAACAACATCCAAGAAAGCCCAGATTATATCTTTTCTACCATTTTCTCTGCAATGAAATCGAATGTGTACTGAAATAAAAGAGCTTATTCAAGAGTTAATGGAAAAGGACAACCATCCTATTTGGAAGAAGTATACCAATCTTTAGTCAAGGATATATAATAGTCGCACTCCCTTGTTAGAACATCCAAACAAGCTCAAAATCACAAGACTGAGATTTAATCTTCCTCTTCTGAACTATCTTGTGACTCTAATGTAATGTGCTTGATATAGTGAATCAGATGCTATAACATTTTTGACTTTGCTGTTTTCTATAAAGTCTTTCATATCCATTTGTCTGTAAAATGGAAAGTCCTTCAGATTAATATGACAACATTTTTAGTAAATAAGCCAAATGTTCAGTTGTCATTCACATGTGATAGAACTATAGCTCCTGGAAGTCAAAGCCATATGGCCAATTTATTTTTTATAGATCCTTGCTCAAAAATTGCTGTCTGTCATTTCTTTTAAATATATCTTGTTGCAGGCATTTTCCGGAACAGCTACATCTAGAGAATTTTCCTATAAACAAGCCTACAACAACAAACATTGAAATAATCTTTGCACTTTGACTCTTCAGATTTCATAGTTTTTGTTGGATTTCTAGACCAAACCATTTTCTTTATCAACAGAGGAAAGTAATTTTGTAAAAAACATTTGAAAGTCCATGATCAAAGTGAGGAACAAGATTTTAAGAACGTTTTATAAACTCCAGTTTTGGTATTAATAATGTGTCCTTTCTGCTTTTTAAAGTTCTTCCTATTCCACAAATAAGCATAAGAACTTGGCTATCATGCTGTTAAATTAGAATGCTAGATCATAGTCCATAGTTGCACTAATGTTGTAGTTCTCTAAAAATAGATTTTAAGAATATAAAACTGTTAGCAATATTCCATGAAGATATATTCAAGAGATCAATCAACCAGTAATATTCCTCTCATCTCTTGACCAATAGACCTATTTATGGAGTTCATTTTTAATAGGTACCTAGTGTCTGATAGAGAATGTTATTTGTCCTAATTCATGTTGACATTTCATCATATGCTATTAAATAAGTGCCCCCAGAAAGAAAAAATAGAAATTTGCTTTAAAGGAGAGTATGTGCTCTTGTGTAAAACAAGCTTTTTATTTATTCTACTGACAATAATTAATACACAGAGAAAAAAACACCAAACTTATCTGGGCTTCACTACCAATGCTTGATAGTAACAGCAAGCTACATGACATGAAATTACAAATACAATGTGGTATTTTCAGATGCTTCCTTTACTATTATTAATTGAGTAAATTAGCAACGTTATTACTGATTTGCTAATAGTCCCCTTTTCCCATTATTAAGCATTTTATTACAAACTATCTCTAGAAATATATTTGTGTTGGTCTTTTGTAATGTGAAAGAAACAGGAATAACAGAACTAGAATGAATCATTTTTACTCCTTTTTTTTTGGTAGTATATAATCATCATCAATGACTGGAAAATCATATTTCATGGCAATTCTGGAAATTTAGCAGTATAAAGACAAATAAGCAAACAAAAACAAATTAAAGGAGACTATTTGTAGCTCGGGTTGACATGAGGAGTCCTTTGTGATCTCTGAGCTTGCTTGTTTTCTTGCAGACATTTCATTACCCAACCTTGGCAACATCATTAGCACTGATGATGTTACCTAGTTTGGGTAATAAAGCTTCTGCAAAAAAACAACCAAGCTCAGAGACCCCTCAAAAACAAATTAACCACAAACAGCAATAATGTAAAATCATATCTGATGAAGCACCAAGATAAAAATAGATACACTTGGAAAAAGAAAATTGTGGTAGTAATAAAAGCTGCCATACTCCATTTTTAGTGATTCAAGGATACAGCAGAGAGGACAAATTCTGTTTAGAGTAGTAGCAATATTGGTCCTCTCTGCTGGCATTGTCCTCAGTTGGCTTTGTAACACTGTCACTGAGATAGATTCAGACTGCCTTTCCCTAGTTAGATTATTCCTCCAGAGCAGACCAAAGGCTTACTATTATTCTTCTCATCCTTCCTATTA
>AZIM01002022.1:158202-170934 GCA_000516915.1 Ophiophagus hannah | reverse complement strand
TTCTATTCTATTCTATTCTATTCTGAATCCATATTCCAGCCTGTTTTCTCATATGTCAGTTTTAGACTCCATAGTACAATTGGAATGATATAGAAAACACCTGATTTGGTCATCCAAGACTTTGATTTACATGTTTGAATTTCCCTGTTTCAGACCTACTTCCAGCCTGCCTGTTAGGTGAATTTGCTTTTTTTCAGTGACTGGCATAGAAATCATCCCATGTTCCTGCTTTTTGTTTGTGATCCCTGATCTTTGATTTGGCTGATTACTTGATTTGGTAGCCTATGACTTTTGGAACATATTTGGACTATGTTCGCCTCTCTCCAAGTAAGGACTTTTGCTAAGCATTTAAACAGCATTCTTGTTTGCTGTAATCTTCCTAAATTGTAATAAATCTTTTTGTTTCTGAGTATGTGTGTGGGTACACATGTGAACAACCTTGAAACAGAGCAATTTAAAATCTTTAATCACCTCTAGTGTCCAGCTTTTGAAATAATGAAATCCTGTACTTATGTCTTATAAAAACCAAAGCTGGAACTATTTCCCATGAGAAACTATTTGTACTTTATAATTAATTTCAAAATCTTACTGTAAAAATTTCAATATTCTAATTTTATCTGGACTCTGTTTATAACTTTCTAGAATTAAATCTTATTTAGCTTTTTGCTGTTTATTTTAGTCTTTAAATTCTTATGATTAAATTTCCTTTCATTTAGATTTACATGCAGACTCATCCTGCATTTTTCAACTTGTTATTCCAAAGGCTTCTAATAACTTAGAAATAGCTAATAAGCTTCAGAATGTGAAAGTGAAATTTGTTCTTTAAACATCTGTGCTGCAGTTGAGAATAAAATGACTAATCCTGTCATTCCTGGGACTCAAACCCATAGAAAATCAATGTCCTGAGGTCTCCTTCTCTGGGGCACAAGGGGGAAACCTTCTGTCTTCACTTCATATTCAGCTCATTATACCTCCCCCAGAAGTGCAGTGAAGTGAAACTTTAAAACTTTTTAACATATTGGAAAAAGGATTAAGAGTAATATGAATACCTTAAGGCTTATTAGAGTGTAGGGAATTAATTTTCATATATATATATAGAAACTGGCTCTGCTGATTTTGGGAAACCAGCTCTTAACATATTGTGCAAAGTCAGGTGCAGTCCTTACATCATGCTTTACATGAATATATCTGTCTGTGAACCAGCCCTTCTTTTCCATTTCCAGAAGGTACATAATGTTCTAGCACCACAATCAATCATGAATAATGAATTTCCAAACAAGGTATTCATTAATCGACCTGATATATAATAATGTGTACATAGCCCACATATAATGGAGTGTTTTATTTGAATTGCTGTTAAAAATGATTTGCAGAATCATAAATTCTGAAGAACAGAATCTTATCACGTTAAATTGGCCATCAATCCCAGCATTGTGTGTGCAATAAGAATTCTAGACTGACTAACTAAGGCTTTCCATGGTCACAGGACTACATTATTCTGGAAATTTCCAGACAATCGGTTCACCTATATTACTAACAAGGCCTTTGTGATTTACACCTTTGCTGTTCTCATATGGGTTGATTTTGCCTCCTGTATCATTCTTACAATAGTAGTTTAAATAACTTAGTTTGAGAAGAAGAAGATGAGTTTTTATGGTTTTTTCTCTCTTGAAGTGTAACTCTTCTGAGTCAGCTTCAATGGTTAATATGCCAATAGCTAAATCTTCTTGATATAGGATTTTGAATATACTTCAAAGCAGAGATGAATTGAAAAGCCTCCTTTACCTCTTTTTAGACACCTCAACCTCTGATAAGCTATGGTAGAAAATATGTAAGACAGTGTTTCTCATCTTTGACAATTTTTAAGCTTCGTAGATTTCAACTCCCAGAATTCCCCAGCCAGCATTGATATAATATTTAGATAATAGTGGTTTTTATACAGAATAAGCAATGAAAAGAAATGTGGTTAACAAAAATGAAAACAAAAACCCATCTTATTGGTTTTCTAGATAAATCAAACACAGACAGGACACGTTGAGTCTCTTTTGTTTATTAGGCAAGTCTTAAGACCTTTGTCTTGTTAATTACAACAGTAGACACAATGAATAATTGGAAATCTTCCATAACTAGTCTGCAAAGTGGGCATGTGAGCATAAGTGAAATATCTTATATTAATTAATTATTCCCATAAAACATAAAAAGGTTTCCATTTAACTGATTTTCCTCAGTGTTTTTAATGGTGGTGGTGGGAACATAGAACCTCCTTGGTGCGATAAATTTTCCTTTCCTTTGCAGACACCGGTTGGTTATGATTCAAGAGTTTATGGGATGTCATGCTTTCCCATTTTATGCAGGAATTATGGTGAGAAGACATAAATTCTAAAGAAATATTAGAAAACCATAAGAATATTTCAACAGTGGCACCAATTACCTGGACAGTTGGAGGATTCCTCTTCAGTGGCCTTTTCAAGCAGAGGCTAATGTCCATTTTGGGGGAAACTTCTCCCTCTACTAAGCAAAAGTTTAACTTGATGGCCTCAATTTTCATTTCTAGCTCTTCATCTCTATGATCTGTGATTCTATGAATGCCTGCTTTGTAACACAGTCAGGTAGTGCTTCTTTTCCCTCAATGTGTTTGGGCATAACAGATGAGAGGTCCTTCACAGTGTCTTGCCATGTGCCACAGCTGATAGGCACAGAGACAGAGTCCTGGGTTACCAAGCCACCTCTTCTACTGATGACAGTCAACTGCTTTTTGAAATCAGCATTGCAGTTCCTGAAGATCTAGGTTTAATTTTAGACCTGTGGTATATCTTATTTTCTGTGGTTGCATGTTGCATACAATTGTGGCTTCATTTTCTCATATATATTTTTTACTTTAAGTATACTGAGCGGGCAAGCTTAGTCCTTTCCTGAATTCCAGTTATCCTGACACATTTGGGATTGTTTCTCAAATTTATCTCCCATTCTCATTTGTGTTCCTGAAGAGCAATAATCAGGCTTCAACAGTCAAGAGTTGACTATAGACTTACTCAGATTCATGCTTGGTCAATTCAGATGTCCAATTAATTAGATTCATGGTTCCCTGAGTCCAGATGTAACAAGAGACTAAGCTTTATTGAAAATTGACCATGGCTATCCTATACGAAATAGTGATGCAGAATCTAAAGTTCTATGGCTATATATGGTACCAAAAGTTTTGAATATAGCCCACAGAACCTCCATAAAACATTTGCTGAAAGTTATATTTAATACATATAAAGTATGTTATTAATTACATTAATATTAGTAATAATATAATATTTAGTAAAAGATATTATTTAAACTGTTTATTTAACTAATCCAGTTGTGAAATTGAAATAGAATAAGCATCTAATTTATTATAATTTTATTATTATTATTTTTAAATATTATTTTTATTTTTAATAAAAAATAAAACTTTAAAACTTTTTATCCTCCTTTTCTTTTGGAATGTGGACTTATCAAATTAATCAAAGATGAAGTATAGTTGTTAGCTTGAGAAACTTTTGTAATCCTACTTTAACATATAAGCACAGCTTAGAAGCATTTTATGATATATAACATTAAAATGCAGGGCTAGCTGCATTTTTATTCATGCTTGGGTGCATTACTGACCACCTGCATTTGTTTCTTGGTGCTACCTACAATTTGTGGCAATAAAGACCAAAGAAAGAAATGCCTGGGTACTCAGAATTTGGATTGATCTTCAACGAACAAAAGAGAAATTGGACCAGTTTCTGGACCAAGAAACTTTAGATTCTAGCAGGGTTGTCAAACTCACGGCCTGGGGGCCAGATGCATCATGTGCTGGCCCCTCCCCCACCCCAATTTATTAATGCCTCCAAAAACCTCATAATAGACACCTTGATAAAATTTTATTTTATTGCAGTGCCATAAATGGACATTTTGGATTTTTTTATACCTTTTACATTTCCAAGTAACTTTATTTCCACTCCATTTATTTTCTCAAAGTGTGATTTTTTTTAATGTTCATCCATTGACACTTGAGTTCTTTGTCAGTTTGTTTTTCTTTTCAATTAACAACTTGAAATAAAAACAATGTTCTCCAAAATAAATGGCCACATTGAGCCAGAGCTTCCATCATTCAGTAGCAAGACAGTCCATTACTTTCCCTGGCCTGAGCATTAAGTATTTCATAGTGTGCAAGCTGAATTCCATTAGGTAGTGTTAATAAGGTGTCTCTTGTTTGCAGTCCCTAAAGATGGAGAACACACAAAGAGATAGGCCGTAGAGTGGAGGCTGTCAGATGATAGAAAGATGGAAGTGCTGCAGGGGGAGGGGAAGATGGATGGGGAAAGTAAAAAGGGAAATAGATTCAGAAAAAAGTCCTCAGCAAGTGTCTCTATTGTGAAGCAGGAAATTCAGAGGACCCTTTTTACTTACAGATAAACCAAAATAAAGAAATTATATGCAGGTATTTTCTAAAGGCAGAATTTCTGCCTAAGAGGCAGAAACTCTATAGTTCATAGAATGAGGCCCAAAGCTACAAAAGATGTTACCAAATTGTAATGTTTAATATTTGGGGAAAGTCATTTTAGTCCATTGGTACTTAGATCCCCTGTCAATTGAAAAAGGTTAAGGAAAATTGTGACATAAGACTGCATCATATCAACTACTATATTTTTTGCACTATAAGAAGCTTCAGCTTTTGCACCTAGATTTGGGGGAGGAAAACAAGAAAAAAAATCTGCCTCTGCCTCCCAGCTATCATTGCCTCCATGTGCCCCATTTTCAGTCTTCACGTGCCCCATTTTCGACCTGTTCCAGGTGGCAAAGATTGCTGCAGCCTATTGCCACCGCCATTTGCTGCCACCGCCAAATCCCTGCTGCTTGGAATGGGCCAAAAACAGGATGCGCGGAGGCTGAAAATGGGACCACAGAGGCTGAAAATGGGACACACAGAGGCTGAAAATGGGATGTTTGGAGGCAGCGATGGGCAGCAATGGTGGCGATGGGTGGCGGTGATCCCCACAGCCTAGAACAGCTGATCAGCAGTATTCCGGGCGGCTGATCTAACCGCCAATCAGCTGCTTGTGCTAAATCAGGCTGTGCTGAAGCTGACCAGGCTGTTTGTTGTTTGCTGCAAGGAGGCAAANNNCTGGGAGGCAGAGGCTGAAGGGTGGGGGCAAGTGGGTAGGCAGAGCTTTGGCAACATTCACTCTATAAGATGCACAGACATTTCCACCCACTTTTTGGGGAGCAAAAGGTGTATAATGCAAAAAATACGGTATATTTAAATTTAATTAATTAAAATTTCCCTTTTTATACTGACCCTATCACTGCTTTTTGAAATAAGGCTTTCTTTATGACACTCAGAGGCCTATAGCAGCCGTCAGCCATTAAGAAAAAAAGTGTATGATTTACATGCCCCCTATGTTAGAGTTAGAACTGGATATAAGTGACCTTTCTAAGATACTCCATCAAACCCATAGGCAGTAAAGTGAATCATTTCCCTGAACTTCTTTTCAGGTGGGAGACTTGCTCCTTTGAGTGAAAACAATACTGCTCTTAAAAAAGAGAGAAAATAGTACTGCTACTAGAAAGACCGAATAGTTAGGATAATTTCACATTGCAAACAGCTGCTTCTTTTGGACTTTATTTTTAATCGGTTTAAAGACGAAGCACCTGAGGCCCTAAAGTACTGAATTGAGTTGACGATGAGATGCTGAGATCATCTGGGAAGATGGTGGTTGCCATTCACAGAGGCTTGTGTATGAGAGGCCAGATTCAGGATATGGAGAGTCAATAAGACAGGTAAAAATGACCAAATGTTAGGAGAGACACTGGATTAGGTGCACCAACTAAGTATATGCATTTCATCATATCCTCTGGATGTTGCTGAGCTCATTTTTCAGTTGGCTATTGCTGGGGTGGATGCAAGACCCTGATAGGGGGAGTAGCAGTGATTCTGCCAAAATTAATGTCAGGCGCAGTCAATCAGAATAACAGAGATATATTGTACATAAAGAGGTTTCTTTATTTTGATTTACCAGTTCAAAAGAATCTCACCAGATTGGTTGTCTTTTCTTAAGAAATGCTTGATGTAGTTCTAAGTCATACGTTTTGTTTCCCCAGTAGAATCCAAGCTGGAATATTTCTTAACTCCCCTATCAGGGCCATTGAATCTACTACAATTCCTAAGAGATTTTCTACATGGGTCATTCAGCAATATCTGAGGAATTATAGATTCCAACATGGGAGACTTAAAAGACTACAAGGCAAAAGAAGGCATGTTTTATTCTTTTTAATCAGATTTTGTTTGCTCAAATACTTTTCCCAGATAGATGGACTATATCCTATTCTCATAAGCAGAAAAAGCTCCTGAAATGATAAGTCTGAGACAGACACAGTCTACCCCCACAAATGGATCCATTGCTCCTCAAGCTTTCAGTCATCTATAAATACTTTTGTTTAGAAAGCTTAAAAACAGTCATGAAGTCACATTCGTAGCCTAACGTGAAGAATAAGTGGTCCCCCATTCCATGTTTAGAATCTGATTTGACTACAGCTGCTTTTTATTTCAACAGTCTCTGGACAGCCAGACTGTTTAGAGGTGTGCAAGGCAAATTCAAACAAAAGAGAAGTATAAACCAAAGGAGGAACAGTTGGATGATTGTTCCTGCTCTCTATGGCACTCAACTCACTTAACAGGGTAAAGTTTGTAAAAATGCATGAAATGTGCAAGTCGTTTCTTAGCAATACATTATAGTATTTTCGATAGAATGTTCCCTACAAAAACACAGATAGTTAAGACAGCTAAATTTTATAGTTTAGTTTGAAGGTTAATTCAAAGAAAATAATAAACATTTGCTTGATAACATTATATACAATACAATGAGACAATGAATCAATGCAAATTATTTTCCAGCAAGCACATACAAAAAACAGACACAAGAAGCAAACTGAAATGCCAAGAAGAGAAATCTTTTTGCACAATTCAATTGATAATAAAATTACAAAAAGTATTCCTTTAGGGTGTCTTGCTGACTACAGCTGGAGACAACCTTTTAAAAAGAACTGGAGTATTGATGGCTGCTACTAATGAAGACAGAAAGAGAACATCTAATAGTTACAGATGATCAGATGAATAGAGGAGCAGGAAGCAAATAAAAAACAATTGAGCAAAATAAAACAAGAGCAGTTATCTTTTGCCTCTTGATTCATAAAAGTCCTTAGAATATGTGGAATATGTGGACCACAAATTTTTAGCTTGTCTGACCCTTTGTGCAGTTATTTACCTGAGCTAGTGGTCACAATGATTTTTACCTACAGCCAACATAGTTCTTAAATGAAAACAATTTTAAGACCAAGGTTAAATTCTGTGAGGGAAAAATAATTTTAAATATTCTTATAATATTTGTAACATTTGCTTTACTTATTATTTATGTTTGCATTATATACACATTTCCCTGCAAGTGGGATACACAGAGCACTGAACCGCACATCAACATATTGAAATTTTATCTCCCACCCTGCCCACATGCCTTGTCAAGCACTTTGCTTTTTAAATGAGTAACAGCTAATCCATGGCACCCTCCTTCTAAATTTGTCTGCCTAATTAGCTCTCTTCTTTCCTAATACAATGATTAAATGCTCCCAAGGCAGCCTCACCTAAGTGTTTGCTAAATTTATCACAGGATAATATCTAATGGTTTTTTAAAATGAATACAGGACCTGCTGCATAAATGAATTTAAATTTAAATTTCCATAGCCTCTTAAAGACTGTTTTTTTCCTTCCCACTTCTCCAGCTCCCTTGAATTCTATATCAAGTAGATTATTGAAGATAATAAGCAAAACTACCTGTTATAGTTCATGAGAGGCACTTCAGAAATACTTTATCAATAAAGAGGAAGGAAACTATGGATTTCAGCACACTTCACTTCCATATTTTCACAAGAAGAAAACAGACAACAAAGTATTAAAAGATGATTTTGGGGCGATGCAGGTGCAGAGCTTGGCTAATACCTTGTGTTAATTTCCATAGGGAGAAGTTGATCTGCATTTCGGAAAGCAATTGCTCTAGTAGATTAGGTTTCACTACAAGGTCTATGTTTATTATGTAAACTGATTCTAATGTATAAATTCCGACCTATTTAAAAAGGAGAAAAGCTATGCTGAGGATGTGAGTTGTGTGGCCTGTTAAGAACATGAATGCATGAAATGTGTGAGAAGGATTGAACAGCATAGGCTGGATGTGAAATACAAGTAAAGATCCAATAAGCTAACAAAATGAGAACAGGAGATAATAAGAATACAAAGATCAAGCATAAATAAAATAGTTTTAATGAAGCATATCTGTTCTGAATAAAACAAAGCAATGGCATCCTAAATCTGATCCTCATCTCTCTATATAAAAGTGAAATACCACTCACGCATCATCACAAAACCTCCAGAACTGTAAAGCCTAAAAACTTGAAATTTGGCACGCATGTTCGTCTTGGCTTCTACAGTAGGTGCTCACTAAGAAAGGATTTTTTGAAATGACATCAGAACATTAGTATTTTGTATATTATTATTAACATGCTCTGATGCTAAGGAGAACTCCCCCTTCCCACCTGAAAAGAAATCTGNCAGAGGAGAGAAGTTTCAGTTTTAGTTTCACAGCAGCAACCAGCTTTAGTACAGAACAGTGGAGCTAAGCCATGCCCAGGCTTCTTGCTCACACAGCAAATACTGCTTCAGTTTTCAAACAGTCCTCATCTCTCTCACACACAGACAGGATGCTAGCCAGATGAATACTAATGGAGGCTGGTAGGCAAAGCCACAATTTTTTTCCTTGTTTTCCTCCCCAAAAACTAAGCCCAATCACATAGTTTCATAGCGAAGCATGGGTATAGAGCTAGTACAATATATAAGCAAAGGAGGGTAAACAATTATAAACATTTTTGAAAAGTGTTTCACTTTAATATTTTATGCTTCATAAACTCCCCCTGCTCCTCAGACCAGATGTGGTCACATAGCTTTGCTTCAATTCTTCATTCAGCAGTTCAAGGGGATTCAAATCATCTCAGTGAGGAAACTCTTGCCTGCTCAGCTGAACAAAGAAAATCATTTCTGTGTGCAAAGTGCTCTATGAAGACAAATAATGGCCATCTTGCATATTCCTGGAGAAAAATGGCTGTAAATTTTACTCAAAATACATTGGCAAAGTAGCTCATCTCTTTTAAGAATTATCTAGAGTTCCAGAAAATTTCAAAAGCTGAGGTGCTAATTCATTTGGATAATGGGCAGTGAAGCAGATTGGTGGGTAGACCAGCAACTCATTGGAGTAGAAGCCTAACTATGTGATCTGGAGATTTATTCTCCTACTACTGTATCTCTTCTTGGGCGCTCTTTGAAAAAATTCCTTGGGAGAGATAGGCAAGTCATCATTTTATCAAAATATAGCTGTGAATAAAAGCACATTTTGTAAAACTTCAAGGTAGCCCTTTCCTTTAACAAAAGTTTGAACAAAGCACCCCATTGAAGCTGCTTCACAAAGCAACATGTTTCCCTGTGTTGCTTGCCTTTCTGCTATGGAGGTCCTATCCGCTTTCTGAGCCTCTTTCTATAGAGCTCATACCAACCAGATGGCTTAGAGGACTTTTCATTCACAGCACTGATTGAAATGCATCTAAGCCGAGCACCTTTAGCAATATGGTGCAGGATTGCCTAAAATAACCCAAGGTGCACTAGAGGCCATCTAGTTATATAGTACTCAGCATGCTGTGGGGAGTCCCAAAGGATCCACCTCAAAGCACTTCAGCCACCCCAGAGGAGTAGGCTGAGAAGAATCCTTTTCCAGCAGCTCTGGTTTGAAGCAACTTTGAGGTTACTGAACTGTTCAACATGATATATGTGGATCTCTATTTTACTTGGCTTCTGTGGCATGAAATACTTTGATGAAGCAAATGCAAGTCACTTCACAAAGACCCAGCCATTTCTTCACTAGTGTTTTATAGTATCTTCTTATATTCACTAGTCATTGTTGAAGTGATATAAAGCCTTTTCTTATTTAGATATATTAATACAATAGTTGGATGTCTCTGGAACTTGCTTTAAATCACTAATAAAAAAATGTCTTGAGAATGCAGCTTTCTACTTGTACAATGATTTTGGAAATGGTGACTAAATAATATTACTGTATTGTTCCTAATCAGAGCAGTTTGATAATGGAAGCAATTATCTGGAGAGGAGGTAGGCTGTCTTTATTGGTTATACTTGAAAAAGGCTGGATAGAAATCTTTTATGGATGCTTTAATTTGGGTTCCTACATGGAACAGATGCATAAGATTAATTTGCAAAATCAGATGGGGGAGGGAAAGTTTGTTGATTCTACTATATAATTTTTGTTAGTGATGCTGTAGTAAACCAACGTATTTGATTGCACATTATATTTTATGTACACTGTTCATAAAAAATAATATTGAATATATGTTCTGTAAAGCCTCTATGGACATTACCCAGGCTCTTAGAACAAAAGATTCTCTCCCTCTTCCCACAAATACTAATAAACAAATTGCACACATTTCTAATTATCATTCAGTTTTGCAAATTTTTTAAAAGCACACAAACCTGGAGTACCCAGCCTTTATGTCTAAAGAGCTTGAGCATATGAAGTAGAATCTATTTCTTCTGTGTAAAATAGCAGCACTGTTTTGGAGTTAGAATAATTTATCTTCTCAAAAGGTAGAGGAGAGGGAAAGCAAATGTTATTTCTCAGTTTAAAAAGTAGTATCTGCATCCACTCATCTACACACCAAGCTTTTCATTACATTCCATTTGAAGAAAAGCAGCAAATCTACTCTTCATAATTACAAAGGATGCCACTACTGAAGAAATTAAGATTGCTTCTTTCTGAGGATTTGAATTAGTTCAATTATTTCTTCTGAAGTCATCCATTAGGAAAATATAAAATCTGAGCTGAATACATTAATCAAATGTGTTTGATGGGTTATGTTGAATACAGCTCCCTCCCTTCTTTCCTGAATTTCTTCTGTTTTTCACATAAAACACTTCAAGCACTACCCAATTCTTACCATATACATTTTAAAAACATGGTTTGGAAATGATCTGCCTATATGATATGTTAGCAATCATATAACATATTCTGAATTGTGTCAGAACCAGGGCATAGTTAGAATAGGAATTACAAACCATGTAGTGCTTTATTATCTAACCAGCATGATAGGATATATTCAGTGTAAAGATGTATGGTGTAAGTTGGATGGGAACTCACTGGATATCACCTATCAGGAGAAATACTTTTCAGAAAATAAACAAATTATCAGACTTTTGAAAGTCAAAATAAAAGTAATGGTCTCACTATGATCAAAGAGACTTAATCTCAGTCTAAACATTGGTTCGTGGCTCTGTAATAGAAATGGTTAATTAATTTGGGGTTAATGAGAAAAATCCCTTCACTATATCCAACTTGTGTAGAGAAATTCCCTGTAGAGGGAGACTATGTTGGGGAATGGGTGGTATATTTATGACAGCAAAGTAGCATAAATGTCACACTAAATACAGAAAACTGTTCACATTTGCTCAACATTAAAATGGTGATGTCTTTTCTGCCTTCAATTGTGTTTTTTAACTCCAGACAGAAGTTAACAGAAAAGGTAATACCGTAGTTGTCTTTATCTTTTCATTATGAAAAGAAATGTATAGGTCTCAATACCAAGACAGATGACTGGCCTACCACTCCAGCTTTTCTTCTTCTGTAAAACTGGGTCCTGCATGAGCAAAGAGGTCACTCCATCATACTTACTTCATATATCCTTCCAGTGTATTAAATACCACCTGCTTACTCTTGCCCAGCCCCACCCCATCTCACATCACATTAAGAATGGTTGGTCATTATCTTTCTCCTGACAGCAATGAAAAACAAAGTTTGGGGAAATTCATGGATTTCTTTTCTTAACTATGATTGTATGCACTTGTCATAGCCCCTTTACTATCAGTAATGAAGACAGCATAATTTATGTTGATACACTTTTCTGCTAGCCAAAGATTAGTAGATAATACCGTAACATAGCTGTCTGTTTGATTCCCATCCCCCCACCCCAAATAACAAATTAAGTAAAGATTTACTGGTATTTCATTACCTAAATCTATTTCATGAGCTAATTATCTGTGATGGATTGTGTCCACAAAAGGGAAGGTGATGTAATGGACTACATCAGGGGTGTCAAACTGGTGGCCTGTGGGCCGGATGTGTCACACATAGGTCATGCCCACCTCAACTCCGTGAAGGGAAAAATGTTGCAATGTGACACTGCAAGTTTGACACCCATGGACTACAACAAAGCAGCAGGTTTCCAGGAAGGAAGGAGAACATTCTAGGGAAGAAAGTGAGATGAGACAAAGCAGCTTGGAGCTGAATTAATGACAGAGAAAGAGAGTTAGGATAGCCACTCCCTAGAACTTTGTAGATGTATCCATTAGGGTGAGAGTAGTAGAGATTTAGTCTGGCAAGATTCTGTCTATTTGGTGTCAGCAAAAAAGAACTGGATTGTTCTATGATGTTCTTGGGCTGAATCCAGTGGTAGGATTCAAATTTTTTTANTTCTGTTGGCATGGCTTGGTGGGCATGGCAGGGGAAGGATACTATAAACTCTCCATTCCTACCCCACGGGAAGGATAATGCAAAATCTCCATTCCCTTCCCACTCCTGGGGAAAGGTTACTGCAAAATCCCCTTCCTTCCCC
>AZIM01002022.1:89165-111209 GCA_000516915.1 Ophiophagus hannah | reverse complement strand
TTGTTCTCACTGTCAGAAAGCTTCTCCTTATTTCNTCCATTATTCCTTGTCTGGCCCTTGGGTGCTTTAGAAAATAGCTTGACCCCTTCTTCTCTGTGACAGGCCCTCAAATATTGGAACACTGCTATCATGTCTCCCTGATCCTTCTCTTCACTAGACTAGCCATGCCCAGGGATCAAACTTAACGTGGTGGATTTGCTTAACAACTGGAACTGGAACTTCAGAACTGTTGTCATAAATCAGTGGTGTCACATGATGTTGCATTTTATATCCGTGTCACAGTGATAAAGTTCCTGGTATTAATTACCTTAATAAACTGAAAAAAAATTTTGTCTTCACATATGAAGCCCTGCACAGGCCTCATAAGAATTATAAGGATTTAGGTAAAAGTCTATTTAGTCCAACAATCTGTGTCCCATATTGTCCAATGAAACACTTAATCTTGCAGAATTGCTATGTATGTATAACCCAAATGTATATGCTTCTGGCATTCTTGAGAGAAGGCTAGAATGCAACATAATGACTAAAGCATGAAGCTACTTTTTGGAATGAATACAAGTGGCTGTTTCCTATATGCCAACTTTGCCCCTGAAAGAAGCTTTCACATATATAAATAAATCTATATGATATTCATTTCATTGATCCACAAATCCTGGTTTGTCATACAGGAAGCTGAAGACCTCCTGCTTCAGACTTACAGTAATTGTATGTCAGCTATTTTATGTGACTATGTATATGTGTGTTGTATATGTGTATACCGTGTGTTAACACCTACATTGCATGCTGGAAGTAGTTCACACAGTCTATTAAATCTGCACAATGCAATCTTTATTTCCCTGGAAAATATTCCTTTCATGAAATGGACAAGGAGCAAATGCATGACATTTTCTTAGTCTATGCCTTTTTTCCTAGAGAATACATTATTTGAAATATATTAGATATGAAATCAAATAAAAAGACAATTTGTGGCTAACCTTATAATTTCATTCTGCATTCTTAACAGTACTCTAGTTAGGAGAATGAAGTCACCCCCCACTCTTCTCTGAAAAGCTTTGCTACCACTAGTGCCAAGTTATGATGTATCTCTGTTTACAGAGAAGAGCTATAAACATTTCAAAGAAGTGGGTGGGTAGGTGGGTAGGGATACCCAAGAAAAAAAGGCTTGCATCCTTCCTCTTTTCCACAAAAGTTCAAAATGTCCAATTGCATTTTGAGAGGAAGATATAAATAGAAAAACAAATCTTGCATTTTTAAAAATTCAGTTAACCATGTAGCCACAATAAAATACCAGTCTCTTTTTCAGGAGGGATTAACTTGACCGTAGCAATTTGTGCAACAAAATTGAGGATTAAAAATAGCTGCTCAGAAAGATTTCCATTTAATTTATAAATCTGAACAGAAGCCACAACAACTGCTTGCTAATTAGAGAGGAACAATCCATGGATACTGCACAATGACAGCAAGGAAATATGTATACTAAACCTATAATACTGTCCATACTTGCCATCAATCACTCCTGATAGAATTGTTCTTCCCCTGAAGCAGATGTACAGTCTTCTAGATTTCTGGCTCCTGCTAGACCATCAGGTAAAGGTCATGGACAGGACAACCTTCAGTCAGCTTCAGATGAGCCATTAATTGTAATTTTTTCTGACCAGAAGCTGCTGAAAGCTACAGTTAGATATTTTTGAAGGCAATGTGGAAGCTACAGCTGGCTCACATTGTGTCTGTCCACTTTCTGACCAACAGTAACATTCAGTTAACTACATAAGTATTAATAGTACTTGGATAAATTAATAAAAAGCTTACAAGTGATGAAACCTCATGTTTCAGCCATTGTAATCTACTGATACACTATGGTTTCCTGTCTTTGTTCTTGTTGTTTACTTCAAAATCTAGAAATAAGCATTTTTACTATATATGGAAAAGAGCCTTAGAAATAGACAACTGGTAGTTTTGGCATTCTTTAGTGTCTTAGATTTCTTTATTCGGTATTGTATACTTTGGGGGAAACTCCTAAGAATCCAAAGACTGAGTGTGAGATCAACAGGCTTTATACTTCGAATTTAATTCCTTTGTTGAAAGCTTTCCTTCTATTAAAAGTAGTAGAAGGAAAATGAACTATATGCATAACTGCAGTGGTGGCACAGTTCATTTTCCATCTTGTTTCTGTAATGAAATCTTCAGGAGCTGGATATATAACCACCTCTTGTCAAAATAGGCATGTCTTGTCCTGATCGATACCCTTTTAATCTCTTCATTTAGATGGAAGAAGAAATGGTAAACAGCCAGGAGAAGACATCTGAGTCTACCTATGAAGGTGGACTTTTCTCTCCACCTTTGTTTTATCCTACTTCTACCTTGGTTTGGTAACTGTCTTAATAGAGCAACTGAAGGCTAATTTGCATTTGTTTGCATATTTCTGTGCACATCTTTTGCGAGTAATTTTCCCCTAGATAATATATTTTCATATGTTATTTTTCCTATCTGTATTTTTCTGCGCACTTTCTTCTAATAAATGCAGTTTTGTGCACACCTTGTGATTGGAGATCTGCATTACAAAATTGAGAAAACTATAAAAGTGTAACCTCATTTCAATTTGTGTATTGGCTCAATAAGTGTGAATTAAGTAGCTGTATTAAAATGCTAACCAAATTAATTTCTTCCCTGTTCCAAAGTAGAAATAGTAATGGTCCCATATGAGATCTGAGTATCAATTGTCAGTTCAATCAAACAGTTATCATGGTCTGTTGGTGTGTAGCATCATGATCATTGCCATTTCTATCAAAATTAGAAAAATAAAACAAATAGTATTGTGGCTAGAATGTCACTAGAATGTTAGTGAGCTTCAGTATTCTGACAACTGAACACTGAACTGGAGGTATTTTCTGAATATTTTATAGGTTAATTATAAAAGTTAAAATGAAGTTAACTTCATTTTATGCTCCCTAACCTCATAGGATTCCTAAGGCCTTTATTCATAGATATACTGAATACACCCAGAAAGCTTGTGGAGTTGACTAAAAAAGTAGAGAGGTATTCAAAATTAAGAGATATAGATTTCAAAGTAAACCATAAAAATATTAGCTTTCTGAAATTGCATAGCCCCAATCCTTCCAAAACCAACCCAATCCCCAACTAGACAAAATTTACATTTAAAAACTGCAGAATGTAGAAATCAATGTTCTAATCCAGGGGTCTACAAACCAATGCTGGACATTTTGCAAACATTCGAAAGCCAGGGGGAAATTTTATGAATGACCGAATAAAATTTAATAAAATTCTCTCTCTCACACACACACACACACACACACATCCAGGCAAAATAAAGTGACTCTCCAGCCAGCTTCCTCTTCCTTATTCTGCCAGCCCTGAACCAGTTCAGATGGGCCTTCCTTTGTCTGGGGTGGAGGCAACGATTCAAGAGAGCACAGTACATGAGAGGAGTTGACAGGCTAGAAGGAAGCTGTGGGTTCCTTCTGTACTTTCTATTCCTTCTATAGGCTGTACTTTGGGGGGGGGCTGTTCTAATCCAAGGTTCTTCTTGGACATCAATCAACAGGAAATCACAGAAGAGAGGATTTGTGAGACACAGCCCAGTTAAGAAGCAAGTGGGAGTATGAAAGGTAAAAATGTCTCAGAAGAAGCCATTGTTGCATGATTAAATATTGTCACCTTCACAATAAATCAACAGGGGGAAAAATCAGAATCTTCACACATAAAATTCCCTGATGAGTGAATAAAGGATTCCAAAATTTCCATTTTTTATTAGAGATAAAACCACAGTACCTAATATTTTAAATTAAAATGGGTAATTATAATGCTTTTTCTAAGAAATACACAAATAATTATATATAGTTTCCAATATAGAACACACACAAATAGGAATTCTATATTAGTTCCAAGATTGGCTTTAGTTCTTTCAGATATTTCTTTGGTTTTTAATATTCAAAAGCAACAATTTCTTATAAAGTTAACATTCGAATGACAAACTATATTAAATAATATTAACTATATCTGCAAGATTCCAAACAGCACACAAAGGACATTTACATAGCAGGAAGGAACAAATGGAAGAAATAAATGTAAAATTAAATATAATCCCAAAAGAAATATTAATAATGTGACATATAGTTTAGAAAATTAATGAATTGAGGGAGAAATTGAAAAAATAAATGAGAAATTAGCTTCTTAGCAATGCATTAGTAATCAAAACAAAATCCTCAAACATTCTGCGTATTTTATTATTTTCATGTTTCTAACTCCCTGTTTGACAGAGATAGCTAGTACAGATATGTGAAAAATAAATGAATGAATAAAAATAAATAAATTTCCATCAATACACTGCAGTTTGCCCTTCACTTAATTATGAACAAAATTCTTACCCAAGAATACCTTTCCAGCCCTAAAAGTTACCAGCTTGTTTCCTAATCATTTTCTTTTTTCTCTCCCCAGTATGTAATTTCAGACCTAATATGAGTTCATTATAGATTCCACAGGTTTTTACTACTTCTACTTCATTATAGTATAAATCTTTCATAATATCACAGCTGTTCTTCATCAAAAATGTCAGAAGAATGTTGATAATGAATTATCATTATCAATACATCTTAATTTGACAATAACAGAAAGTAGCAAAGGCTAAATTTACATTAATTTACATTACATTACTTATTTAATGATAAGCAAGAACCATTAGCTATTTGGTGATTAAAGGAATCATGGCTAAATTAAAATGTTTAACTTTTTTTTAAAAAAGTAATTTTATTACAACTTTTAATTACAATAGTAAAAGATAATAATACAAACTAAAAAAAATAAAAGAAAAATGGGAGGGAATAAAAAGTGCAAGAAAATTAAAAGAAGAGAAAGAAAAAGGAAAAATAAGCTAAAGAAATCCTTATCACAAGTACAAACAATTTCACTATCTATTCATTTCTTCTGGATTAGCAAATAAAAACTCTTCCTTCCATAATTCAGCTTTTAAATATAGGTAACTATAGGTAAATCCAATAAGTAAACATACTATATTCTCCAATACAGGTGACAGCAAAAAGTCCAAACAGAAAAGGATAACATAAAGAAATAAATAACATTAAAATAACATTAAAATAATAACAGTAAGAAATGTAAACCCCATCATTTCATATCTCTTAACTATAAGCAAATCCATGTTTAGTACAAAATGGTCTCAGTATTCTAGCATGAAGAAAAGACTGAAATTTAAGAAAATGAGAGAGTCATTTCTTTTTGCTCAAAAGTGTTGCTCTTTAATTCATTTAAATCAGGGGTGTCAAACTCACATTGTCACGGCGGTGTCACATGACATATCGGGACGTTTTTCCCCTTTGCTAAACCGGGCATGGGCATGGCCAACGCGTGATACATCCAGTCCACGGGCTGGGAGTTTGATAGCCCTGATTTAAATGGTTACTGATCCTTGACTCATATTTCCTCAAAAATTTAAAAAGCCTTTTCTGTAAGTCCAGTGAGAAGAAATTATTCTAGTTACTGCCTAAGATTGGCATTTTTATTTCCTTCTTGGTTTTTAAAGCCCCTTACATATTTTTTATGTCTAACAATAATTTTTTCATGTTATTCTCTGACAAAAATTGTTTGCAAATCTTCTTCTGTAACAGTTTCTTCTGGAACAGACTGTTGCTAAGAGCACACAGCACAAATGACATAAGTGGTTCAAAGTTTCAATGCAACTTCTCAAAAATGTCTCTGAATGCCATTATAATCAGATACCCAGAAGTATCTTAAGTCTACAGTTCTTCCCCAGAAGTCAGGATGTTTAACTATCAGTGTATATAACAGTAACACACATATACTTCTAATATTCTTTTCTCTTTGAGGTCCAAATATACTTACAATGAGGAAGTTTCAGTATAGTTTTATGCATTTTGATAAATAAGGGCTCAGCAATGTCTTGTGATTAATAATTTGAATCTTTTCTCCAAAGAAAAGCAACTCATGTTCTGTCTCATGAGTCGAGTCTTTTTTTTCTTCAAGGTGACATCATCCTGTAACAATATTTGTCAGTGACAAGCCTCTCAGCATGGCAAGTCATTGATGTCAGTGTTCAAATGCCATTTGCAAGATGCAAATGTCAAGATGGGGAAGAGAATGGCAACTTTGGTGTGCAACACTTACAGACTCATATTAGAAACAACCTCATTATTTAAAAGCCTGCAGTTTAGCACTGAAGAAGAAATCAGCTTCCCATAAAGCTTTTCATAGTTTGCAAAAGCGAATAAGCAGACATAAGAGCCTGATTTGAGTATCTACTTTTCATATGAAAAGTACCAGAACCTGTTCTCAGAAACTTTACTATTACATACTGATTCAGGTTTGGTTCCCTTCTTAGTTGCCACCCATTTTCCATAAACTAGGATTTAATCCTGTAATTTTGAAAATGGATAAATTGAGAGATGGAGTAAGGCAAGTGTGTGTAATAGTAAATAGATAAGGTTCAAAAGAGCACACATGCACTTTGCCTCTTGGCGTATCCATATGTCATTCCCAAAATATCATGCAGACCTGATCTAGCCCTTAGTCTCAGAAATATTTTGCTATTTAAGCTGAGAGCCATAAGCAAAGAGAGTCTTTTATATCATAGACTGTTTGATCCAATGATAACATCAACATACAATAACATATAAAATAAGATGATATAAGATATATGTTAGATATACAACCACACACCCTGCCTTCCCTTGAAATTGACATCTTTTTATTTAATACTTTTTATTTATTGAAACAAGCTGAGCTATTTTTGGATTTTTGATGGCAGGAAAGCCTGTAAAACTTTAATTTTTTCATCACATTAACAATGAGGAATCCAGAATTCTGGATAGAAAGGTTTACATAATATATGGTGCTACAAATTTATCCAATTTATTTCATTATAAGCACAAAACTGAAGGCATCATTAAGTAAAGAGGAAGTGTCATTCTCAGTGGCAGTTGTCTTCATGGTGCTTTGTCTTTTTTCACATTCATTATTCATTTTGCAGCAACCAGAAAAGATTTTTATGATGCTCATTGGCATTTAAGAGAAGATTTATTACTTTTGTAGCATGCTTCTGGGAAGACCTAACTACAACCAACCCAGCAACTTTAAGAGAAAAGTCAAGGACAACTATGACAAGGGCTAATAGAGCTGATCATTAACAAAGTAAATACCTTCAATCGCCTGATGAGATTGAGATGGAATGTCAGCAGTTTCTTTCAAATTAATTTAATGAAGGCTGAATGTAGCATCTGTTTGCAGTCTAGACTAAAATACTTACAGTATATTTAGAATGTACCTAATGATAGAGTTTGGACACAGTCAAGGCCTTAGTGCATAATAGATGCCTTGGTAGATGGGTTGCATGTATGCATAAATGGCCTCCTGCACTAATTTACCCTAGATTGTTTTGAAATATGATTCTCAATATATTATCTAATATTTTATACTGATTCACACATAACCCAGGCATGTAAGATCTTTATCGAGTAGCAGCAAAAGCTTTTTTGTATAACATCTGTTTACATTACAAGACTAAACTCATGGTTGATTTGACCTATTTTCTATATTCACACAGTTAACTAAATTATAAATTTATCAAACGGTTTGGCTTTACACAACATCCTAAGCTAATTAAATCTAATAGGTCTAATTAAATTTAGTACAATACATAAATGCACCTGCAACAGCTTTTTTTCTTGATTAAGAGTGTTATATTACACAGCTCTAGTAGACAAACTGTAATGAAACCTCGGACCTAGATTAGTCATTCTTATTAGCTTCAACTGCTATCTAGAGCCAATGTAATATAGAGATTAGATTGCTAACTTAAACTGAGCAAGGTATTTCCAAATGTTTTTGAGTGATATGAAGTAAAGAGATAACACTATTTTGGTACTGAAGATCTACACTGATTGCCATTTACCTACTGGGTAAATTGTATCCTGTGAAACTGAAAATTTAAAATATGATAATGAACATATGATCATATCTGGAAGAGTTCCATAGTGATGAAAGGATGAGGAATAGGAAGTTACTATGCTCTATTGAATTGATTCTTAGCCTTGGTTGGAGAGGAGGACACAGAAAAATGTGAGAAAGAGATACAGGGGTTATGAAGAATATCATAACTTTAAGTTGAAAGATGTAGAAAGGCAAAGATTTAATGTAGTAAGGCAAAGATTTAATCAAATTCCACCTGCTATTTTAATGAGACTATGTTGAATTGACTTAATATATCCAATATAAGACTGTATCTAACACTAATTTCAAAATGGGTTTTGAACAACTAGATCAGTAAGGGAGACTTATATTACACTTAGATTGGTGATAAAGACTATATATAGCATAGACCATCCTGGATATTTCCCGCCTTTACTACTAGTGCTTTTTCCTTCTAATTAATTTTATGAGGGAAAGGGAGAGATTGTTAATGCTGTGCAGTACAATACATACTATCATCAATGGTGACTGCATATGCAGTAATATAGTTATTGGTGATTGCAGGAGGGAAAGCAAGCAAATGTACATTGTAACATCATGGAAAGCCAGTTTGGTGTAGTGGTTAAAACGCTGTCCTAGAAACCAAGAAACTGTGAGTTCTGATCCTGCTTTAGGCATGAAAGCCAGCTGGGTAACTTTGAACCAGTTATACTATCTCAGGTAAATGCAACTTGCAAGATTGTAGTGAGGAAAAAGAGGGAGAAGAAGGACTATTAACACTTTGAGTTATTTATAAAGGAACAAAGGTTGGGTTAAAATATAATCTAATCATCCTTTAAAGAATGTGATCTGTGTCATGAAACTTAAATAACTACATAAATCATGCAATTGCAATAGCACTTACAATTATATACCGCTTCACAGTGCTTTCCAGGTTTCTCTAAGTGGTTTACAGTCAGCATATTGCCCCCAACAATCTGGGTTCTCATTTTATCAACCTTGGAAGGATAGAAGGCTGAGTCGATCTTGAACCACTCAGAATTGAACTCCTGAAGTGAGCAGTGAGTTGATCTGCAGTACTGCATTCAAACCACTGCATCTTGCAGTGACATCATGTTACCTTTGTCATCAGTACCTCTTTGTTATCAGTACCTCTTAGGTACCTACCTAAGAGATACCTATGGCTAAAATGCCATTTATATTCATGCTTTTATAAATAGAAATCATATGCATATATATTTGCAGCATACTGTTTCTGAATTAATATTTTAATTCAATGTGAAAAAATGCTAATACAATTTTACATACATAACTGTGACATATGTGTATAGAATCAGTCTGCATGAGCACCTTGACACTTTAATTACTAAGAAAGCAAGACTTGCAGTTTAAATTGTCTTAGAGATTCATGCAAGATAAAAGTAAAAGGCAACTCTCATTGGCATTAGTCATAAAAGTACAACAGATCTTTTTCCACTCTTATTTGGGGTATTGAAGTTTTAATTTCTTTGTCAGTTTCCTGCAGGGGAAATATAGTGATGCACTGTGACATGACTCATATCCTGAAGACTGCTCCTGGGCTACTTCATAGGTAGCATTAGTGTAGGCAGCACATAATTCCTTATTTATGGGACTAAATGTAAATGGACTGGTGAATTCATAAGTGTCATTGCTGATATAGATAGTAACAGCTGGGCATTTCAAGGGAGTGTAAAGTTAGACATGTTGTATCTGTGTTGGGCAGAATTTCTTCTGAAACATTGTTTAAGAGGAGATTGTAATGTATTTATATTATTTTAACAAACAGCTATTATTATAGAAAGTTATCTTTATCATAGGTATAGATAAATGCAGTGGCTGTTGTTAAAAGATTGCCCAGATTTACCTGAGCAAGTATTTAATCTAATCTTCTGGTTTTACATGTCACAATGAGCTATTACTTAAGCACATGGATTGACCTCTAACAATACTTTATGGTACATTGTAGGTGGCCATTTGTCATTCAGTATTATTGTTAAGAAAACTAATTGGACATATCAAGCCCTCAAGAGTGGAACTCTACTTGTTGAAATCTTTACCTTTACATATTATGCTAATACGCCATTGCAATCAATGTAGGTGCTGGTCTCAGATTTGGAGATCCAAGTTCAAGATCTTACAGTATGTAACTATGGAGTTACTTAGTACCTATCACTATTGTTCCACTTAACATCTTGAAAGAAAATTTGAAGAGGGAATGTTATGCAGGTGTCCTTAAGCTATAAAGGGTATAGGGTTTGTTATCCCATTATCAATTCATAGTTATCCTGTGAAATAGATAAAGCTAAATAAAGACTTATTGAATGAGATGACCATGGAGATGACCATGGATATAACTCTGACAGAAATAACATATGCATACAGTGTATTTGTATCTGAACCACAATTTACTAAGTTCCAGTAGATTCTAAAGAAGAAGAATAGTTCTGTAGTAATAACTGAAGACAGGATTGAACTTCATTAAATGTTTAATTTTTCAGCCTAACAGAAAATTGAGAATTTATTGGATGTTACAAAGGAATTTTTTTAGTGACATTTGATGATAGTTGCAGAATCCTTTATAACTTTATATTATCTGCTTCTATATAGGAAGACAGTTTTAAGACATAGTGTAAGACATACTTACGTTGTGTTCTATATTTCATTCTTGTTCAAATTATGAAATTTTATCTAGTCATTTTTGTCAGCTTATATTTTGATTTCATTTCTACTCTACAATTTTTTGTAAGCTACACTAAGTATTTTTATTTTTTGTAAAAACAAAGTTTATATTTTTAAAAATAATTGAAAATCACTTTCAAACAGTCATGATGTTTCTATCATTTGCAGCCAGTAAATACATCTGGAAGTTGAGTTGGACAAGTCTGGCTATTGCTCCATCCTGTTCTAGATTGGCTCTTTACATGTAGTCATTTATGTAGACACAGAGATATTCCAATGCATGCATTTGCATAAATATCTTACCTAAACTACCCTAAGATACATATCCATATCCATATCCATATCATCATTTCTGGCAGTTATGTAAAAAAACAGCCACTACAACTGAAAATTGTATGTTTTTTAAAAAATCTTGCCTTTATTATTTTTATAAATAATTCAACACCTACCTAATACTTCTTTCTCCACCTATCTTCCTCACAACAATCATCTGGGATGTGCTGGGCTGAGAAGGATTGGCCCAAAGTTAGCTTTCATGGCTTAGGTGGGACCAGAACTCCCTTCGTGCTTTCTAGTTTGATGTCTTAATCATTAGACCAAACTGGCTCTTATTAATAATAACAATAAATGAGTCAATGACAGCACCAAAGCAACTCAGTTTGAGTCATAAGTATAATGAATAAATATGAGATGTACTAAGATTTAGTAATTATCCCTGAATTAAATAAATAAATCAGTAAAATAAAGGCAGTTTGTAGCAGGTGCACCTGTTTAGACACAAATGATAAAAGATTTTCACAGTCTGGGAAGTTGTCAGGTTCTCGACCCTCACCCCTACTCTGTCTCTAAGCTAATGTGTTAGCAACTGTCTAAACAGCTTGTCAGCCTTTCTTTTGCTCCCCTCCCCTTTTTTCCAGGTTTCCAAAAGCATTTGCCTTGGCATGGTGTTAAGCTGAGTGGTTCTGGTGTTGTGCTAGACACCAGATGTCTCACAACAGGGTGACATCTAACTTGGTAGTCATTCATGCAAGCCTCAGCCATCTTGAATGAACATAGGCAGATGTCTCCAGCAAGCTGAGTCTGTAAGTGAATCTGGCAGGCAATCTCAGTGGATGATGCTGAAGGCCAGGGGGTGTTTTGTTCAATAACTTCAGAACATAAGAGCCAGGTTGTGAGAGCAGGATGCTTTACAAGGGGGGGGGGGGGACAGGGAGGGANGGGAGGGAGGGAGAGAGGGAGGGGGAGGGGGAAAGATTCATTTAGAGAGATATTAGAAAAGCTCAAATTCAGCTGGGATGAAAATGAATCCAGGGAAACATTGATAGATGTAATGGGAGCTTATTTTCAACTGATGTCAAGTTATAGAGAGCAAAGTAATATGGGAAAAGAAGTATCAAAAGACTGGTTTGTTAGTGTCATGGCATATACAGACCTCAAATAGAACATTTAGAGGAATCTTTTTACTTCCAGTGAACTCCAGATGACAAATAATTTAAAATACCTATTGTATTTGGAAGACAGTACAATGAGAAACACTTCCCTTTCAAGGAATGACTGAACTAAAGTTGTTTTGGTTATAACCATTTTTTATTAAAAAAAGATAATCTAATGGGTAGAGACATTAAAATTGATAAAATATAGATGTAAGAACACTTACTATTCTATATCTTGAAACTATCAAAAGCAATTGATTGGGAATAGGTTTGAGGCAGATGCAAGAAAGAATTCATACTAATTCACTGCCACAAAACTGGTGATCACCATTGGCTTAAAAAAGGGTACCACAAACTGAATGTTGCTTCACCAATGGCAAAACATTATGTAGGCATTCTACTTCATGCCAATTACTGAGAATCATTTATTGCCTTTATGTTTTGCTTATGGGATTTCTAAATGTACCTGGCTAGCAAAGTGAAAAATATTTTGAATAAACAAGAGTACTGTTTTGTTGAATAGATTCTCTGGCAATTTCTGTACCCCAGAGTAGCTTGATAGTAAGAGTTTGGTGTAGTGGTTAAGGCATCAGGCTAAATACCAGGAGACCCTGAGTCCCACTCCCTTCTTAGGCTCAAACCCAGCTGGGTGACTGTGGGCCACTCACTTTCTTTTGGCCCTAGAAAGCAGAAAATGGCAAACCACTTCTGAAAAATCTTGGCAGTCTCCAAAAGTAGGACACAATTGAATCGAGGGGAAAAAAAATAATTACTGAATTATGTAACAGACATAAATGGCATTATATGCAGAAAACCCTGTCATTTAACAGACATGGGGTCTGGACCAAATGAAAAATTTGTCCATTGTTTCTAAAATCTATAAAACCTGGATTTTACAGTAATTAAATGTGAACAATTGGGTAGAAGACACTTTTATTCTGGTTTATATTTTCATAGATACATGCTGCATGTTTTATTCATAGCTACAGACTAATAGTTTGTTTATAGAAGAGCAATATCTACCACCACTCTTGTTTTATTTTAGCATCCAACTTCACTAAGAATTTTTTGGAGGAATTGATGCCATGTAAATCTATACGAGTACCCATTATGCAGAGAATTAAAGTCACATAGGGATTAAGTTTCCATCTCTTAACAAATGTAAATGACAGATGGGATTAATAAATGAATATACTATCAAAGTAAGGAGAGTAGATTAATGATGGGAAAAAACAAAGGTAGATAATCAGCCTTTTGGGAAGGAAAATTTAGTGGTAGAGGTTTAGTTAACATATTGAGAAAGTGACATAGAAAATGAAAAATGGGATGAACCATTTTATTTTAATTCATAGCTCTGGATGGACAGACTATTGCCCGAGGATGTCAATTACAGACCCTAACAAAAAGAGACTTTTCTCTGAAAATTTACTGCCCAATTTAATCAATCCATAACCAGGCAGATTAAAATCCCATTTCAGCTCTTACTGCTATGGAAGGGATTTTAATCTCTTTTCCAATGTAAGTCAGTGGAAAGATTAACTGATGATTGATAAATGACTAGCTCTTAGGTTTAAAATGGCATTCAAGCAAAGGGCTAGATAATTACAATCTATCTTTTCTGTCATTAGATTTGGTTAGCTGCCTGGCTTATGAAAAATCTAGATACAATAAAATCTAATGAATAAAAGCTCCAGTATCTGTCTTTGAAAAATATATTAATACCTGTCAACAGGCCCGTATTTTTATGAATATGCACCACTAGAGTTTTTGAATGGAATATGTAAAAATTAGAGCCAGTTTGTTTATAGTAGTTAAAGCACCCATCTAGAAATAAGACTATGAACTGTAGTACTGCCTTCTGCACAAGGTGAGCTGGTAACCTTGGGCCAGTCAGTGACTCATAGCCCTAGGAAGAAGACAGTGGCAAATCACTTCTAAAAAACCTTGCCAAGAATCCTTGTAGAACAGGGATGTCAAACTCGTGGCCCATAGGCAGGATGCATCACGTGCTTTCCCTGCCCCCTCCTGGTTTAGCAAAAGGGGAAAAAGTCCGGATACATCATGTGATGCCATTGTGATGATGTGAGTTTGATACCCCTGCTGTAGAGTCTTGTCCAGGCAGTTGCCAGGTGTCAAGACCGACTTAGAGGAACAAACAAACAAAAAATGAAAATTGCATGACATTATTCCAAAGAAAGGTAAACAAATTTGTTTTTAAAAGGGTTGTCATTAAAAACACTCCATATCTCCTCAAAACCTCTCTTTGTAACTTGGAACTGATGTTTAAATTACCAGTGAAGAGGAATCTTAATATTTGCAATTCTAGAGATAAATGTGTTAAGCCTGAAGTTGACTGAACTGAGGCCATTTTTATTTTTCAGTGCTTCAGTGCTGACACATACTGGAGCTGAGGGATAGGGAGGGGGAATAGAGATAGCTGAGGTGCTGTAGCCAAAACAAAATGCTTTCTGTTCGGAACCAAGGACTTTCCCGCAGGTGTTCAGAAGGAGGAGACTGAGGTCATCCGGCAACTAGACTGTATGCTGATTGAACCATGTGACTGAGGATTTAGCAGAAGTGACAAACTTTCACTTTTAATTAGGTGAAAACTGGGAACTTTTAGAGTTGATTTTCACCAGATCTGTGCCAATATATTTCCACTAAAGCTATTCCTTGAGGACTTCACTGGACATCAAGTTTTGCTTGATATGGGATTATTACTTGGAACCTTGACAAAATGTTCCCCAATAATTCAAAACCTTTGAGAAGCTGTCTCAGTGGGGGAACAAGAAATAGGCATATTTTGTGTTGTTGCCTAGTAAAAGAATCAGTTGAGACCACTACAGGTTGATTCCCAAGGCCAAAAATAGTCTCACTAGACTTCCAAGGCCAAATATGTTATTGTGGTGACAGGAAATTAGAATCATAGAAACACAGTGGCAAGAGTAACTTGGAATATCAAGAGTCAAGAGTCAAGAGTCTTTTCCAACAGTTTTATAAAAAGCACCTCATGAAGTAAGCTGCAACTCATCAAAGCGTACACGTTTTATTGAAAAAAGATGATACTCCTGGGGTTTTTTTGCCACCATGCACTAACCTGGTTCTTTTGCTACAATGTCAAGAATATAAATCTAATTAGTATTTTCCGTCTATTGTTATATTGCAACCAGATGGACCCAACAATGCTTACCAGCTTTTGCAGCTTCTGCAGAAAATAAAATTTAGCATATTCTGCTCTAGGATATATTCTACATGTTCTACATCTATTGTATCTCTCACAAATCTGTCCTGAATATCTCTGTTATACTATGAAAAGACTTCATTTAAACATGTTTTTGAATCTTTAGTTAGTCTGCTGAGCTTTTAAATAAAATACAGTGGGCAGAATTATTAACCCACTGCATGTAGCCTAGCAATTTAGTGGGATTGTTAATATTCACTGTCAGTTTAGTATAAAGTTCAGGAATGCTGAAAGCTCAAAGGAAAACTGAACATCTGCTGCCCTTTATTTTGTCCCAGGAGTTATCAAATTGTGCAGGTTAGACCAAATGTGGCTTTTCTTCTGTTTCTCTTTTCTTCAGTTAATTATATGGTTTCTGACCCTGTTGCGGTAGGTTTTGTTTTGTTTTGTTTTTTTGCTCTATGCAAAATAAGTGCTGATTAATAAAAATAAAAAGGACAAGAACGGTGAACGAAGGAGGCATTGCAGCATTAAGAAAATAAAACAAAAAATTCCTTTCCTTTCTTGAGCAATTTTTAATCCAAAATAATTTAGATTTATATAAATTTACATATGTACCATCTTCACTTCTGCTGAAAGGAACCATGCAATCAACATTTTTGAATCTATGCTTAGTAGGCTTGCCATTGCCCTCACCTCCTCCTTTAAATGCATTTAATATGCATTCCTGCAATTATTTCAAAATGAGGCTTTGATACAATCTGAAATCTTAATGCTTATTTTTCTGGCTGTGGACATCTGCCTTAAAGTTCTAACCCAATGGCACCACTATTCTCAGAGTTGTTGTTTGTTTTTTAAGCTGGCATAGGTTTTTACTGTGTCCAATCAAAATGAGAAGGGTCTAAATAATCTGACTGGCAGAACATTTTAATTTAGATTTAGTTACATTCGTCTATGTTCATCTAAAGCTGGATTTGTTTGGGGTTTTTTTGAAATTGACAATTTTACTTAATCCAGATTTGTTTCTCTAAAAATCTAGTTACTATATTTTGAATGAAGTGATTCATTATGGGATGCTTTAGGTTATTACAGAATTCAAAGGGAATAGGATTAAGCCTACTGCTAATTAAAAATAAGATTGTTACAACCTATACAGAATTTTTATCAAGATTGTTTAAAAATGTGTACACTGAAATTCTAAATTGTTTTTAACTGTTTCAATTAATTTGGTAGGAAGATCCAGTCAAAGGAGCAGGATGATTAAAACTGATCAAAAATCCAAATCTTTTGCTTATGAAGATACTTTTATTTAAATTCAAGAATTCTGGCTACTTGTATTCAATGTTCTTATTTTCATGTATTTCTGGGAGTGTCAGTATACATGTAGAGTAACTATAGATTCTTATATTGAATCTATAACATGATGGACAGGGATCATACATCTGTGAACATTTAGATGGGTGTCAATGGAGACAGATGGTTTGTAGTTGTCTATGTCTATCTGAAGAAGTTGATGCCTTTATACAAGATTGAAGGTTTATGATAAGTGGTAGTGGCATAGCTATGAGACAATTGATCATTGTTTAAGAAAGGAAGTTTCAGTTCAAACTGGAAGCATCTTCATTTTTTTTAATATAGCCCTCATTCTTCTTTCTAAGCTTTTGTTCTGAACAAAGAATGTGCCCAAATATGGCAATAATAAGACCTATATTATTTTCTTCTGCATTAACAGAGAGATAGAATCAAGATTGTGTGAAGTGTTAGTACCATTTTATAATGCCTTGATAAAACTATACTTGGAATATTGCATCCAGTTTTGGTTGTCGTGATATAACAAGATATTGAGATTCTAGAAAGAGTGCAGAGAACAGAAGCAAACATTATTAGGGGATTGGAGGCTAAAACATATGAAGAACATTTGCAGGAATTGGGTATGTCTAGTTTAATGAAAAGGATTAAGGGTGACATGATGGCAGTGTACCAATATCTAAGGGAATAGACAAAGAAGCAGTAACCTATTTTCCACAGCACCTGAAGGCAGAACACGAAGCAATGAATGGAAACTAATCAAGGCGAGAACAAACCTAGAAATAAGGGGGAAATTCCTGATAGTTAGAACAATTAATCAGTGGAATGATTTGCCTCTAAAAATTGTGGGTACTCTAAAGATTTTTAACAAGAGGTTGGATAACCATTTGTCTGAAATGGTATAGGGTTTCCTGCTTGAGCAGGGAGTTGGATGAAAAGTCCTCAAAGGACCCTTCCAACTCTTTTTCTGTTATTCTTATGACTCAATCTGATGCTCAACAGATACTGTAATGTAGGAGTCACATGGAAGATACCTGCTTAGATTATTTAAGGCTTTGACTGGTCAGCTGAAATTTCCTTCTTCCCTTTAAAAACCTTCTGTTTGATGAGACTGGTTTGCTATCTAGTTCCAAGTTTGGCAAAGTGGAAAAACAAGTTCCTGTTTGGAGTCCAGGAACCATCAAAGTTTCAGGTTCCTCATGAAACTGAATAGCTAAATCCGATAAGTCAACAAAATTGCTGTTTTATTTTATTCTAAACTTCAGTTGAACATTCCTGATTTCTTGTTGCTGAATTCTTTACTAAATCTATTGAATTGGGAATTGGAATTGAGTCAATCACTTTATTTTTATTTTATGTTGATATCTACTTTGAAAAATGTCCTACCAATATATCATACAGCTAGATGTAATATTTATTAACTTTTAAGTGAATAAAAAACAAACATTCTGAAATGATGGCCTGAATTTTCATGTGTTTTAGCTAAGGCTAATAACTATAAATCAAATGGGTGATAGAAATTATCTACCCCACAAAACAAGTGTGGCCCTAAGGCAGGGGTGTCAAACTCGCGGCCCATGGGCCAGATGCATCATGTGCTGGACATGTCCATGCCCAGTTTAGCGAAGGAGAAAAAAGTTGCAATACGTCATGTGATGACACGAGTTTGGCACTATCTGCCCTAAGGTCTTCATTGCAGACTTGGATATGCCAATATCCCTCAAGGTATCTGAGACAGAAATAATTGGTATTACTTCCTGCTGCCCAAAAGTATTCCAATGCTATCTTTTTCTTCCTTCTCAAGATGTTTCCAAATGCAAATGCATAATGGGACACTGGCACGCTGAATATTTCTCACTTCCTTCATTGCTTTATTGGTTACCATTTTACTGATTGGGACATACTTAGATACTATACTTTAGCAGAGGTTAAGAATAAAGAAATAATGTGGCCTTGCTGTTTAGCCATACATCTCTAGTCAGTTAACATTCCTATGGGGTTGAAGATCAAAGGAAAATATAAAAGGAAATAAAAGGAAAATTATCCCTATTTTTCACTTTCAGCTCCCTTCAGAGCATATTTCTTAGCAAACCAAATCAAACCAAAGTAAAAAAGGCCAGAAGTTATAATTTGATTGACAGATTCTAGGCCTTTGAAAGTCTTCATGAAGACTTTATTAGCCACTGTAACAGAGATTATGACATATGTCTTTTTGATTGTTTCACTACTTTTTATGCATAAGTGCTAATTGCATCTCACAGTTCTTCACGATACTTGGATTCAGGGTGTATTGTCATATGTTATATGTGTAGTTAATTAACATAGCACAGCTGCATTTCTAACCATCTGCTTCGTAAATTGGACTATGAACACACTATTAGGCAAAAGTTTACATATGAAAACAATTGCCTGCAGAACATAAAGGTTCAATGGTGTTAGTTCAAGTACCTCAGTATGGCTTTGTACTAGACACCCTGTGTGGTTGTAACCATTGCTGGGAACCAGCTATAGAGGGGTTAAGCAACTATGCCTTTATCTATACGTATTAACACACTACTTCATCAAATGTCAGATATTAACATTTAAAACTAGGACAATTCTGTGATGGAATGTGCATCTTGAGAAGTAATATGGGGGTGGAGGAAGGATGTTTTTGGCAACAGAGCTTTCCCCGAGAGTGGCCCAGATTAGGACATTGCACAGTCCTGAATTAGATAGGGAAGGTAGGAAGAAATCCATGGTAGCCACATTGTAGAATCTCTCAAGATATATCTACTAGGTTAGGAGGTTATAGTTTTAGTTTGGCCACATTTGTCTGTTACGTCCAAGCAAATAAAGAATTGGACTTTATTGGATCTTCTGTGTCATCTTTGGGATTGGGCCTGACAAATTTCTATTTATTTCCAATTCCTGCCAACTCTACCATGTATATTTATTTAGCTGCAACACTGTGCAGACCTACCTGGGTGTATGTCATCTTGGTCATAATAGGACTCATATCTGATTAAACTGGGGAGGGTTGCAGTTTGAGCATCGTGGATGTATAAAAATAACCATAGCCTTCCTTTTTTGTTTAGCTGTCAACTGATAGAAATAACTAGACAAATAAACAATATGTGGATACTTGGCAATATACTGTGTATGAGTAGAACTCCATTTCCTCCAATAGCTATTCTCTGAAATACAGTATACCTTAGAAGGTCTATACCATTTTAATTGCATGTCTTTCATTTGGATTCCCACACAAAATATGTTCAATTCAGTCGTCTGACCCCTTTCAACTCTTTAGTTCTGTTTCTCTATGCCAGAAGATGGCTAATGTACCATGAATATTATTAATTATTACTAATAAACTCTGCATGGATGTCTTTAATAAGTTCCTCAAACAGAGAACACTTTATAGGTATTAGATATCTGCCTCTGAAGAATAGCCAATCCGTTCATATATTTGTATTTCAGAATTCCATTTTTAGTAAAGGGTCACAAGAGTAGAGGAGGGATGGGGAGATGTTCTAAATAAGCACTTCTAGGTGACAACATGACTCCAACATGTAAATTAAGTAGAAACAGCATCTCTATAATGCTTGTATATATTCCATGTAATAAACTTCTTTGCCTGGCCTGAGGAATGTGGCCAGCCAGAGTGACAGCTTGGTGCCAAATATTTATCCTAGTAATGAGACTAAGATAATAAATATCTCAATGAAATACTCTCCCCTTCCAAAAGAAAAAGAGAAAAAAAAACCTTGTAATGTCCATAACCATGACATTTGTTTAGAAAAATCTCTTCAGTCTATTTACAAAAGGCACTAAAGTACTCTGTGTAAATGCGTATGACCATGAGGTATATTTTTTTAAGCATTTGTTATTTCACAAATGCTATATTGTTCCCTATAAGAACAATAAAGTTGCATATTTAATTATACAAAGTAACTAAAATTTGAATTAAACTGAACCTTGTTATCCTGACCTTTACCTGCATTCTGGAAATCCTCTATCTGCTAAGAAATTCTTTGCATGTAATAGCCCAGGATCTAGTGTGGAAGGCTTTGCCAAACTCCAAACACAATCAAACACATTTATTTATTTGTTTGTTTGTTTAATTGTTTAATTAATTTTTATAGCACCGATCTCCCTTGTTAAATGACTCTGGGTAGCTCACAGGTTATAAAACAAGTAGAAAACATAAAGCAAGTAGAAACATAATTAAAATATTAAAACTACAGATTAAGATTTAATTGAATTTTTTTGAAGCAAGAAAAAAAAATATCTCTTTTCTTTGACATTACCATACAACATTTCCATTATACTGTAATTATATGTCCTCGCCTCTCCCTTTTAGATTTTGACAATACTAACAAAAATTGGGATAAATAAGAGATGGCTAATGACTGAAGTACATCCTTAAGATTTTGATCTTAAGGATTTTGCATGGGATCAATATAAAACTTATAATTACCCAGCTGCAAAATGGGAACCATAACTACATGGTCAAAGCCCATGCCTTTTATACATAGATATATGTGTTCACTCATGGATATTCGTCATTCCCTATTCAGATCTATAATCATTCTACATTCATTGGAAAAGACGTTATATGTTTAACTCAAACCCTCTTGGTCTTAAAAATATTATTTAATAATATGATTATTAAAAATTAGGCACTACAGCTATATTACAGTAGTGTTCTCATCTGGAGCTGAATATCAGTATGAGTCTTGATAACGTATTAACAATTTTTTCTGTTTTGAACTGGAATTGTTCTTTTTGTTTGATGTTCAGCTTATTCTATCTTTTGTTTGATGTCTGTTATTAATCACCCAGAATTGCAACATTTGATCCACATACATCCTTTAAACAAACAAACAAATTGCACAGGTCATAATGAATAGTGCACAATATGTTTAAGAAAATGCTCAGGATGAAGATAAGGAAGTGGTCTTGCAATCACATTAGCTAGTGATATTAGTTTAATGTGTTGGGTAGATGTGGTTTCATATACTATATTAAAGCATTTTTCTTAATCACAGTTTATTGAAAATGTTAAGATCATCTGGATTCAGACAATACACTGAGCCTTAAGCTATGGCCTTTAAGCTATACTTAACATTAATTATAATTAACATTCCTAAAACTTACAAAATTACTTTTAGATCTTGCTTGGTCAATCTTTAAAAGGTAGGAAAAGAAAAGGTGGGTAACTACAAAAGGTCATTTTTACATTGATCCCAGGTGAAAATTCTTAGATAGGTTTTGAAGCAAAATATATTTCACTCCCCAACCATCTTTTGCTTTATTCAGTTTTTATTGCTATTGTCATAATTTAAAGGGACATGGGAGAGTAAATTATCTCCTGAGGTTGGGCTTGGATGGTCAGTTAGGCTTGTTGCTTGCGTACCTAGCCCCCGGCTGCGTAGCATCAACTCTGCCCGAACTTCTCGATGTTCTCTCGGGGGTGGCGGTGGG
>AZIM01002022.1:42343-52678 GCA_000516915.1 Ophiophagus hannah | reverse complement strand
TCTATCTATCTATCTATCTATCTAATAATCTATCTATCTAATAATCACAATGATCAGAGTGCCCAAATCATAATAAATTTGTGCATTTGATAATAGTATTATTGGATAGTATTATCAAGCTGTTTTAACTGCATTTATTGTTTTAGGATTGCTTAAAATATCATATCCATTAAAGAGGTAAGAACAACTCTCTCTTAAAAAGGCATTTACATTTTCAGGACAGAGCTTGCCATGCCCTTTCTATTATGATCATTAAAGAGGTGCAAGGAGTAAGCAAACAATTGCTTGGTCAACTTTGGTCAAGCAATATCTGTATGCTCAGCCATGTCTCTAGCTGGCATAATAAGTTTTGTCTCAGTATCCATATGACACTGATAGCAAAGAAATGCTGAGGTTGCCAATTTATTGGATCAGTAAGCTAAAAAAATTAGTTACTTTCTCTAATTCACCCTTAATGCTTGAATGTATCTACTTCTCATGTCACCAAGCAAAAAAAAAAAAAGTGGTGTGGTTCTTTCTGCTTCCGCCCTATAAAATGCGGCCAATTATGGGGCCTGTGAGTGTTAGTTCTCATGAAGTCAACAGTATGTAAACTGATAATCTAGCAATTATCAAAACAAGGAGCAAGTGGAAACTATCTTCTGTCTCTTTACACATAGCAAACAGAAAGAAGACTTGCAAATTGGGAGTATAAATAGAGTATCTTACTTGATACACAGTAATTGATGGAATTCTTTCATAATGGCTTCATGACTTTGCTACAGTAAATATCATACAAAAATACAGTTAAAAATACAGTATAAAAATACAGTAAGCAATGGTTAGAACTAACCAAAGAGAGAAGCAACCTAGAACTAAGGAAAATTTTGCTAATCAACCAATAGAATAGCTTGCCTTCAGATGTTGTGGGTGCTCCATTACTGGAGGCTTTCAAAAAGAGATTGGACAACTATTTGTCTGAAATGGTATAGGGTCTCCTGCTTGAACAATTAGAAACCTGTCTTCCAACTATATTATTCTATGTTCTATCTTACTGTAGATTTGTTTTATGGGAAATATATTCTTGCCTTGCTAGCCAAGGAAGATTTACTTATTCATGTTTCCCATATTATTGGTGTCTATCACTCATAAAGCTAAGGAAATAAAAAGTATGAAAATAATAATTGGTTGAGAAATTTTGTGAAGAGTTTTTATTTTACATATGCAGGGCCTAAAATTTAAGCTCTCAACACAGTTTATAATAATTGATAGCTTTCCTTTTTATGAAGAAATACAGAAAGCTGAAATATAATGAGAGTGTTCTTTAAAAACAGTGATATAAGTTTGTTGGGAGAGATACAGTACAGAGGGAAATAAATATTTTTCTCAGGTTACTGTTCTACTGTGAACTTAATGGAATACTGTATTTCTCACCTCACATGGAGAAGCTGGTATTTCAGACTTTCCATCTTTTTATATTTGAAAGACAGAAAATGAAAAGGTAGCTAAATAGTAAGGAAAAATTCAATTTCCTTTTATGTTAGTATCCATACGGTTTTATCTTAGTCTTCTGTCAACATAGGCAGAAGAGACCTTTTTCAACAGTTGAAGCTTGAAAAAAGCTACCCATACACCTATATTTCTTTTGTCAATTTCATACTGACCATGTTACTTGCCTGTATTTTCAGGATTTATGCACTGCTAAGAAGATGTCAGTTTATATATTGTTGGATATATTTATATATGTACAAAACTGCACAAGGAAAAGTACTTTCCCAACCCTGAATAGTACCCATAATTTTTACAATAATATCTATGAGGTGGAATGCATATACTTGTAGAGTTTAAATAGTCATAGTATTCAGTTGTATGTACTGTATACCCTGTAGAAAGTGAAAAGCTGGTCTCTTCTTCATTAGACAAGACAAAGCTTTCACCTAGAAATTGACCACATTCAGATATGCTTTGTCATCCTCTCACTAAACAAGAAAGACCTTACTTAGGGATGAGGATGGAAATAATTGGAGTGGAGCACTTTTTTCTCCAATCAGTATGAGCCATCCATCAGAAAATATGCCCAGTCCACACCTGTGGGCAATTCTCTGTCTTCTGTTTAATCATCAGATTAAGAACTTCTGCATGTTTCTCCTTTCTCCCTTTGTTAAGTCTTCATTCAGTATAAATGAATTAGAACTAATTTAAATCAGAGAGTTGGTTCTGTGTAGTGGTTATGGCATCAGGTTAGAAATCATGAGAGAATGAATTCTAGTCCTGTCTTTATAGCATGAAGCCATCTGGGTGACTGTGGGTCAGTCACTCTCTCATCCCTAGGAAGCAGTCAGTGACAAACCACTTCTAATAAACCTTGCCAAGCAAATTTCAGGGATTTGTCCAGGCAGTCATTAGGAGTCAACACTGACTTGAAGGCAATTAATAAATAAATTAAATTTAAATTAATTTTAAACCCCACTTTTTAGAGAATTTTCAACTCCCAGGAGCCCATTCCATTATCAAGGGAAGTTTTCCACTGCAAACAATTGGCTCTGATGCAAATTTGTTCCTGACAAAAAATATATGCTTGTTAATTTTTGTTTGTTTAGGATTGTCCCAGTAAGCTTTTCCATTTCTCTTCTACACCATCTTCCTGATATGTTATGGCTTTTTAAAAATATATATTAATTTTATTGAGGTTTCTGAATACAAAGATAAAAATCTAATACAAACAAGAAAAATATAAAATGTAAAGAAAGAATTTAAAGAGCTAGAAATAAGAGAAAAGAGAAAAAGACAATAAATAAAAGATTATTCTCTCATCCAGACAAATAGAAACATTTTTTACAACTTAACACCTTCATTAAAAATCTATTCTGTAATCTAGATTTATCACTTTCTTCAAGAAATAAATCAAAATAAATCTTTCCCTACTTAAAAACAAATCTTTAAAGCCATGTCATTCAGTCATGGTCAAAACGAAATCCCATTAATAGCTATCAAAATTTTAACCCTGGTCAAATAGATTCACTTACTAGAACTTTTATTTTAATCCCATCAAGTAATGTCCTATAAATTGATTTCTTATCATTTTCTCTTTCTTTCTTTTCAGGAATAGGTTCAGTAACTTCTTTTTGTTTCCTCTCAGAAACAGTGCCCTTTGTTTCAAACATTGCTTTTCTAAATCTGAGATAAGAAGGCTTACCAAGTCACTTTTCTAATGTATTATTTGTATGTCCTCTTTAATTATTAAAACAACAGCTGGTTTCATTTATAAATTCATTTTAGCGTCTTTTCCCATATGAATCTTATACTCTGTTTTCAGATACATAACATCTGTTTCTATAAAAAAATTGTAATTCAGATTAAAAAAAAAAATCTCCAAATCCTCATTCAAATCAATCTCAGTCTCTGTTTTATTCAACCTGTTGTTTTTCCCTCTGCTATAGTATCAAACAAATTGTAAGTAATGTTTGAGTACATTGTTCCCAAAGAAGCCTTAATTTCTTCTATAGTCAAATAGAACTGCTCATTGTATTAATGGGCCTCTTCTCCTTTAAATGTATTTATTTGTTCTCTCTGGTTCCCTCTAGTCAACTTTCAAATCCCCCTATCTTCTGTTTATTTTCCAATCAAGAAAACTTTCCCACAGGACAGTTATAGTTAATTTCAAAATCTTCACATATTCTTTTATAAATTTTTAAATACCCCACAGGAAATATTCTTTCAAGTCCATCTAGCTCCTTAATTTTTCAAAATCCACATTCTAGTCCCCTTTTTGCTGTTTTCCAAACAGTAAAGCTTTTATTTTTAAATAAAAAATAAACTTACATGGGAGTTTCTTTCATGCAGAATAGAAGAAGGTTTTCCCAGAGATGTAGTAAAGCTTGTCCTTTGGAGGGTTATTAACTTCAAAGAAGTCAATAATAAGCAGCTTCCTAAAGTAGTTAAGAGAGGAAATGGCATTGAACAGTGGTTAGGCAAGATTTTTTTTTTAACTCCCAGAGCTCTTAAACTCACTGGAGATCACTGATTTACAATCTTTTCACAGGAAGATTGTGTGTGTGGAGAAGGAAGCTATTTTTGTGGGTAATCCTTGTCCTCTCCTTGATCCAGAGAAGAATTCCAAAAAGCTGATCCATTCACAGCTCTTATGAGTACCTCAGTCATCTGCTCAAAACATGAAGCTGTGTTTAGTCCTCCATTCTTGCTCCCAGATGTGTTATGGCTTCATATTCCTTTCAGTGAGTGCCATGTAATCTAAGTAGTATGTTTATTATACATTTTTTGACATAACAAACATGACTTCCAAAGATAATAGAAGAAAGAAGGATAATAGAATGGCAAAGAAATGCTGAACTCATTTAGTCTGTTGCTAACTAGACACAAGTGTGCATTTTGCCTCTCATAAACAGGTGAGATTATAATGGTGAGATTATGAGTTATAAAGTGTAGTGATAATAACATTTCCCATAGCATACTCCATTATCCATCATGAATTTAAGCAATAGATTTCCCAGTTTCCCCATGTATTCTAAAGAACTAAAAAAAGACTATTACATTTGTGATATAGGAGAGAGACATTAACTGATTTTAGAATGCCTATAGTTTAAGGAACTTAAAAAAAATTCTAATATTACTGAATTACTGAATTACTGAATTACTCTTTGATCAGATGTGCCAAGCCTAATCTAGGTAGGGTTTTTCAGGAAGCACAATCCATTGGGTTCACATTTTTTATAAAAAAAAGTCAGGAGTTGAGATTTTGCTGGATTAGTAGTTTCTTTATACAGTTAAAGATGTGTAGAATTATTTGAGAATTCTAAGAACTGTAGATAAAGATACCTGAATGGATGGGGAGAACAGGATTTAGAAGTCATGTGATCCATACAATTCTACTAAGGATTCAGCATAAGAATATAGAAAATTGCCTTCAACTGTTCCCTCTAACCCAATATTGTTGATGACGATTGCCTGTGATTCTCAGTAATTCCAGAAAGGTCCAGTGCTATGTGAAGATACTAGAGACTACATCTGGCAAATGTGCACACAAAGCTGTGCTCTTTCACTGAACCATTGCCCACACCAACAGCAATGGTCTGATGGCAGAGAATTCAAAACGGAGGAGGGAACCAATGGATTTAGATAATATCCTTCTGTCTGGTCCCTTTTCCAGTCTCTAAACTGTTGGAATAATGATGAGAAAATAAGTGACTCATGTTTCCTTTTGCCCCAGCAAAACTAAATTTACATACCTACATACATACATACATACACAGAGAGAGAAAGAGAGAGAGAATTAAATGAGATGTGCAGAACTGACACTGTCAGATTTTCTAATCACAGCATTTAATTCTATCACAGTTGGATGTGTCACATGGCCTTTTTATGCATGCTTTGATCATATAAGGAGGATATTTTATAGTGAGAAGAAGGGCAGCATACAAAGTTCTCTTATTTGTCTTGCAGAAAAAGTGTGATCACCAAATATACCTAGTTGGAGAAGATTGCCAATGGCAAAGAAACAACAGCTCTAATTGTAAGGTTCTTACTGAACAGTAATGGAATGGAGACGTCCTAAAAAAGGCATTCTGGTAGAATTGCCTAATTCTTTGTAGGAATTCTTGACCTCTGAAAAGTGTGCAAGGCCGTAAAATATGGTGACTAACTTGGATATTTATAAAAGGGAATTAAATACAATTTGGGAATCAGCTCTATCAACATTTTTAGTCTTGAAAATTCAGTATTATCTGTAGATTTAGGGACAGCAGGCCTCCAAATTCCAGTTTCTGAAGATCAATAGCAAGAGAGCAACACATAATTAGGATTGCTCACTCTAGTAAAGAAAATATTGAATTGTGATGACCTTGGGCCATTCTAGCAGAGTTATCATGTTCCACTACAATTCTTTCCAAGTCTATACAGTTTTGGAAATTAGGTAAACATGTTCATTTGTTTGCCTATCAGCAAAATTATTCTCCAAAAGAATGGGAACAAAATGAATGTTATAGGAGAAGCTAGAAAAAGAAAGGCCAAGTTTAAACTTGTCACATCATGGTGGGGGATGAGATTTAAAAAGTCCCCCATGTATCCCTGTCTAGGACAGGCTACATGGCAATAGCTGAATGCCCTATTCTTAAGGGCCCTACCATCTTCCCTTTTTATCATAAAAGCTGAACCTTGGGCTTTACAAGATCCTCACTGACACAAACCTAGATACAGTAACATGAGGGGAAAACAGAAATATATGCAGCATACATTCATCAGCTATGGTTAGACCTCACACATACATAATCCTTGGTAAAGGGATTAGAAAGAATTCCAGAAGCCCTGATTTCCATGCTTTCCTTGCCTTGTTACTGTAAATCCTAATGTTACTTAGGATCACTTAATTACTTTTGGATTTTTTTATTTTGTTTTGGTTGGTTCAGATTTTATCTCTTTACAATATGCTAAAAATGATAAAAAGCAGTGATAAAAATTAATCATATAAAGAACAACTTTACTAGTCAAACAACTCTCTGCTAATATGGACGTCAGTATTGATGTCCATATTGAAACTCTGATGTCTTTAAAGATCTTCTAAAACCATGAATAAGGAAACTTTACAGACCTCTCAATTGCTATTGTATTATTAATTATCCTTCTGCAACATAATGCCAGTAAGTCTTTCAGGGAGAGGAAGTAACAGTAACCATGATTTGTCTCAGAAAGGCACTTTGCATCATGGAGGCAACATGATTCATCTCAAGAAGGTAGAGAGCATTGTGATGTGCCTTATTAGGAAGCTCTGCAATATTTTGAAGCTTCAACCTTCAGTTCTATGAGTAGAAAAGCCTGGGAATGAAGGCAAAGTGGAACAACCTGGCCATTTAACTTTGCTTTTAAGTGCATTGCTTTGCAAGCATCTTCAAAAGGTTGCTTTGAACAAATATCATTAAAGCAAAGCATGTCCTCAAAGCAGTGCACAGGCATAATTTCTAGGCTTATCCCATGAGATATCCCACTAAATTTTTGAAAATTGACAGATTCCTCCATTGGCAAACTAACTAGCCAAACTCTGGAATGATGTTGGTCTCTATTGAATAGAAGATGAATGTAAGAGAAACTGAGTCATTAATAAAAGCAGTAAAATAATAATCCCTAACTTGTTTGTTGTTTTGTATGTCTAGCATTCTGGACTATTGAGTGTTCTTTGCCAAAATGTTGGCTCTTGAATTCTGCAACCAAGGAGTAGAATAGTAGGGACCAGACTTTCCAAACTCCACCTTGAACATATAGAAGCAGTAATTGTAGAAAGTATAGTAATTGCAGAAAAGTAATTTTCTGAGTCTTTCATTCTTATTTTACCTCTCTTTACAATTATAGGAACTACAAAAGAATTCAAAAGGTAGCTAAATTTATGGGTTTTGTAGAGTTCCCTTTTATTTATCTTTTATTTATCTAATGATTTCACTTCATTGGATTATCCCTTTCTAAGGTCTACATTCCACAGTGGAGTTTGATAGGTTTGGTATTGCATAGTTTTGGTAATCCCTAGGGATCAGGTCCCTGAGTAGGATCATTTTTCAGAAAGTTTAGAGTCAAATGGGTTTTTTTCCTCTTTTTATTGTCCCTTGGAAAACTAAATAGAGTTACTGTGCAGAAAACATCCAAAAATGCATTTTTTTCAACTCCCTATCTCCTCTTTCATACTTAATGCTATTCAAGATGGAAGAATTGGAGCTTTTTGCCATAGTCTATTGTGTTCATCTTCATGATGCATCCAACATTAATTATGGCTAGATGTTTGATCAGTTTAAACTAGTCTGCATTTCAGTAATGGCATCTACATGGCAATACAATTTTTCAATTCTATTTATTTTTTTCATTTTCTATTTCCTGATTTAATTTCAGACTGTCATAGTTATGACCACTTTCAAATCCCTTCTGCACATGAAAATGAGCAAGCATTTTTGCTGTTCCTCTTCTAAATAGGAAGATGTTGATCAATGTATTGACATGAGCATCATTTCCTAACATGGCAGAAATTATGCATCTGCCAGCCAACTAAGACAAGCACATGTATGTACATAAACACCCCACATTTGGTGGGTGTTGTACTTGGGCCACCAAATAAATACCAAGCCCATTTTTAACCACTTACTTTCAATCTCAGGATCAATAATTTTCATTCTCTGAATTTTTGTGACACAATATTGGATTTTGGATTAGCCTTGAAAACTATAAACAGCAGCTTATCTTTGGAAGTGATGGACAGCACAGCATAACATTATATATACTTCAAGATTTAAAGAAGTATGAAAAACTAAGTTTTAAATTTAGGATTTTTAAAAAAGACAAACTCTTCAGGATTACATTTCTTTCTGATCTTCCTGATCTGCCAACAGATGATATTCTAGGTTTTGTGTTGGTGTGCTGGTTTGTGCCTTCAAGTCAGTAATTGACTTCAGATGACTGCCTGGATAAATCCCTGCAGTTTTCTTGGCAATATTTTGGAAATGGTTTGTCTTAGCTTGCTTCTTAGGACAGAGAGTGTGCCAAAGGCAGGGCTAAAACTCACAGTTTCGCAGTTTCCAGCCTGGTGTCTTATCCATTCTTATGTACACTGAGAACATATGCACCAAAGACAAATTCCTTGTGTATCCCATACACTTGGCCGATAAAGAATTCTATTCTATTCATCTAAAAGTTAAAACACTGAGAATGTACAAAGAGGGGACAGCTGCCATCAAGGGTTAGATTTTGTCTAGCGCAGATGTGTCAAACTCAAGGCCCAGGGGCCAGATTCAGCCCATGTGGTGCTTAGATCTGGCCCATAGGGCTGCCCTGGAAACAGCGAAGGACTGGCTAATGGTGTCTCTGCCAATGAAAAAGGAGCTTCGGGAGGGCTGAGGCCCTCCTGAGCTCTGTTTTTGCTGGCAGAGGGTTGCAGGAGGCTGTGGCAGCTGAAAACAGAGCTCGGGAGCCCATTNATGAGTGATGTTGAGCTGGCCATGCCCGCCCTGGCCCCCTGAGGTCAAACACAACCTCAATGAAATCAAGTCTAGTGTTTAAGTGGTCTAGTGGTTAAGACATCAGGCTAGAAAACAAAAGATCATCAAATCCCACCTTAGTCATGAAACCAAGATGGCTGACTTTGAGCCAGTCATTCTCTCTCTCAGCCCAACCCTCATAAAATTGTTCTTGTAGGGTAAATAGGAGGAAAAGTGTGTGCTGCCTTGAGATATTTTTAAAAATAATATAGGGGATATAAATATTTTTTTTAAAGGACTGGCACCATTAATAGTTACCTAAGTCTCAGTATAAATCCAGTGTAACCTCACTGATAATGAATGGTTGAAGGAGCTAGGTATGTCTCACCTACCAAAGAGAAGGAATAAGAGGGACATGGTAACTGTCTTCCAGTACTTGAGGAGCTGTCTCAAGGAAGAAGAATTGACTTATTCTCCAAAGCTCCTAAGTGCAGGACAAGAAGTAATGGGTGGAAGCTTATTAAAAAGCTTTCTTACCTGGAGCTAATTTCCTGACAATGAGAGCAATTAACCAATGGAACAGCTTGACTTCCAAAGTTATAGGTATCCCTGAATGTATTCAAAAATAGACTGGACAACCATTTCATGGGATGGTATAAAGTCTCCTGCCTTGAACAGGGGGTTCAACTAGAAAACCCCTGAGGTCCTTTCCAGTCCTGTGTTTCTATGTTCTATGACTGCCCCTTCTTCTGTTCCCTGCAGTTATCTCTATCCCAGTATCCTCTCTGATAAAAAGTAATCCGCTTTACTATTTTTTCCTGCCTTTCTTTCTGACAGCAGGTTCAGAGGAACACACAAAAAATACATCCCAATAGTCAAGGCCTAACCAAAGAAAGGATCACAATTCTCAGTGGTTTCACAGATAATATCATTTTAACAGCTAACCCAAATCTGAACTAAGCAAAAAGATACTGTCTACTAAATCATTATAGGATTGCCTTTAGCATAACAATGCCTGAAAATCTCCTAGAGACACATATTCAAATTCATACTTAAGCACAGCAATACATCTCGGTCCACTGAATTTTGGCAGTTCTGATGGATTTTTAATGATAAAATGTCCTTTGATCTTTTTTAAAGCTCATAAAGAAAGCTAGTTGTTGGAAAGAAGGTTTGGTAAAACTTCTCTCTGACACATTTATGTGTAACTGCAAGAATTGCAGGAATTGGGTATGTCTAATTTAATGAAAAGAAGGACTAGAAGTGACTTGATAATAGTGTTCTAATATCTAAGGGATTGCTACAAAGAGGGGAGTCAGCCTATTCTCCAAAGCATCTGAAAGCAGAACAAGAAACAATCGATGGAAACTAATCAAGGAAAGAACCAACC
>AZIM01002022.1:20397-32485 GCA_000516915.1 Ophiophagus hannah | reverse complement strand
GGCTGAGTCAACCTTGAGCCAGTGAAAATCTAACTACCAAACTGCTGACAGCTGGCAGTCAGCAGAAGTAGCCTGNNNTACTGCATTCTAACCACTGCGCCACCATGTCTCTAATGTTATAGATCTGGAGAAAAAGCAGCCTAATGCCTCACCTGACATTAATATTAAACTGAAGTACTAAAGTGGAGTAAAAGACAAAAACCATAAATGTTGGTTAAAATATAAAATATTGAGCAATTTCTTAACAATAGCAAAAAAAAGTTTCATGAGAAAACAACCAGCCAAAGCAAAATAGTTTCTCTTGCAAACTTCTAAATCCTAGCTAAGCTTAAATGAAAATGTGTTAATGCTATCTGGCACATACATGTTCTGGCTCATGCTTCTTTAATGTACATATCATTGGGATAATCTCTTTTTAAAATATCACTACTACCATCTAAATACAACTTTCAGTGGTGTGGTTTCCTTTCAATACAGCTTTTTGCAGAGGGTTGATTCAGGAAAAAGAAATATTGACTTCATTTAATTTTAATGCCTTGCTGTGAAATTCAGTGACAGTGAAGAATCCATGGCAAAATTCTTATATTCCCCTGTGCAAAAGAGGCTGTATTTTTGTTTTCTTGTACAAAGATATTACAACTGATTCCTACCATATGATGTTGCCATGTAATCTCATAATGTAATAGAACTTTTCATGTTCAGAATACTAGCAATCAGGCAATTACGTCCTGTTTCAGCTGATCATTTCAGCCCTCCTTTTAGTTTTCAGTTTTTCTTTTCCAACAGTGAGTTAACATTCTGAGGGAATTAACATTTAATCTTGACTAAAGGTACTACTTAATCTTGACTAAATGTACAACTACCAGATATAGATTTAAATATAAATATAGATACATAGTGTTATATCAATATATGTGGCAAAAGATTAGGGTTTTTCAAGCAGGCTGGTGTGCCTGTATTTTTCGGCAAGCCAGGGCTAGCTACAGACTGATTAGCATGCATCAACATTTTTATCTATACTGCTAAAACTCTCCTTGACATGACCTTTAATTGGGTGAAACTGTGCATCACACGTTTTGAACCAAGGTACTTAAAATGGGCTAACTTACAGAATGTGCCCCAAATCCAGGACTCATGAGTAGAGATGGGAAGGCCTGGGAAAACAATCTGGAAAAATTGAGGGGGGGGGAGATACAGGTGGTTGGTTGGGGATTTTTTCCAAAGCGTTTTTTTCCTGAAAAGTTGGAGGGGGAGTGTGGAATATGTTCTTTTCTAATGATAAATAATATATCTATGACATGGTATTCAAACTATATAAAATGAAGGCCTTAATGAAAGATTTCTGAGAGTTTTTGTGAAGTCTTACATTATTATAAATTCTGTCAGATGAAGACAAGCAAATCCTGGAATACAATTCAAGTAACACTGTACTTCTCAATGCAGTTGTTAAACAAAAGTAATATGCTTTTGTGCCACTAGGGGGCACTGCAGGGAAAAGGCTCCAGTTTAGTTTGCTTGTATACCTGGGACCTCCTAGAGTTGAGTAATTGTTGGTATACAGTAGATGGTAGATTCTGTCCTACTCTCAGGTAACTGACAGGTAAGAGGGTAAATTTGTCTGACAAATTAGTTTCTCTTTTGTAACCCTTAAATGATTCCTATTAATGTTCTCCACCATCACAGAAATATAAGAACCACTGTGCTTGATGAGGACATGTTTTGGATTCAGATGCAGAACTCTCTACAGATTTTAGTGCCAATTTTTGCAGCAATCTGCATGTCTGAATCAGACACTGCACTTTTGTCAGAAATTCCTAACCATGTGGCTATGATAAAAACATCTATTTTTAAAAACCTGAGTATGTCTCCACTTACAACTGCTGAAAAAAGTAAACTGAAAGATTTTATTAACAAACAGAAAAATTTTGTTGCCATCCAAATACATGCTGCTGCAAATCTACTGGATCCAAGGTTCAAAGGCAGTGGAGTGAGTGATGAGAATACAGCTGCTGCATTTGACTGGATTACAAAACAAGCTGCTCACTTAGGACTTGATGTTGGAAAAGTACTTTCAAATGGTGCAGAATATGGAACATCTTCAAGGATTTGGGCCAGGAATGCATTCTGGGGTTGTACAAAACATATTCCTTTTGCAACATGGTGGCAAACCTTCTGCAGCGCACAAGCTCTGACACCTCTTGCATTCCACTTACTGAAGATTTCTGCTGCATATGAAAGAATCTGGTCTATGTTTGGTAATATTCATACAAAATCAAGAAACAAAGTGACTATCGAAAGGTATAAAAGTTTGTTTCAATCCATGCAAATCTTTTTAGAAGCCCATGAGAAAAATGATAAAGATGAAGGGGAAGAAGAAATGAAAATGATAGCAGTAGTTCAGAAAATGAGATAGGATAAACTGCATGTATATGTTATGTCTTCTGTTTCTTTTTTTTTCAAAGCACCATTCAAAAGGTAAACCCTCTATGGAGCTTAAATATTGAGGTGGACCTTAACTTTATTTGCTATTGGTGCTAAAGGGCAAATCTGATTATTGTTTATCTTGATGGTTTCTTGCTTTTTTTGTTGTTTTTGAGGAAAATTGGGTGGTTACCTGTTTTATTGCAAGCATAATAGTTTTATATACACTGCATTTCATGCAATTTGTAAAACTGCCCCACACCGAGCTTTTTTTTTTAATTTTTCCAAAATTTCTATTTTTTCTGGGGAAAAAATAGGTTTTTCTCATGGCTTCAAAATTTCCAGAAATTTTACATCTCTACTCATGACTCCCAAGGGAAGAAATTTGGGGGAAGTTGTGGCTGCTTCTGCACTGCTGAACTACTGCTGTGATCCCAGCCAGTCTGGCATTCCCTCACTCAATCCAAAGGTGCTTTTTCAAAACTTTGTTTGGACTTTCTTTCTCCTTGAAGATATTTTGCTTCTCATCCAAGAAGCTTCTTCAGTTCTGATTGAATAGTGCAAGATAGAAAGATTTATATTCCTTGCAGTCATTGAGAGTTTTTGAGGCCACTTGGGATTTTATCTGTGCCCTCCGGGTCACCTGAATAGTGCAAATAGGTGTGAAACCTTCCTGGAACTGCTGAAAGGACTGTGTTGTAAACATAGGACAGGTGGTATCATATCCCTCACCCCTCTGTTAAGAGAAGGCTGTTCAATCTTAATGTAGATGGTCTCTTTGACCCCTCTTTCAAACTAGCAGTCCTCTCTGTACAGAATGTGGATTCTGCTGTCTTCAGAGAGTGACCTTTGTTTTTTAAATACAGATGAATCTTGTCCTGACAGGTTTGTGTCCTATGTTGTGCCATGCATTTGTGAAGTGGTTGTTTTGTTTTTCCAGTGAACACATATGTACATATCTCGCTGCATTGCATTCTGGAAAGTGAAGAAGGGAGGGAGGGAGGGNGGAAGGAAGGAAGGAAGGAAGATTTCTGAAGCTTCCCACAAGGAAACTTAATGGAGAAGCTGGCAACAGCTGTACATAGGTTGGGTTTAACATTCTAACACAGTTGAGATGTTTGTCTATTGAAACAAACATGTTGCCTAACAGGATTAGTAATAGTGTCAAGGTTGTAATATTTACTGACAGCAAGGACATTGCTTAACAAAGCTACTTGTCCACTGCTTCTTGTTTTCCCTGACCTTTAGTTTCTTATAGATATGACTGTTAAAACAAATAACAGAGCACATAATATAGAGTGGCATAGATTTCTATATACAAAAGATTCTTCTTTAGCAAAACCACATGGAGATGCTCCCTTGGCACATTTTATATTCCAAAAAATATAGAGTACAAATATTGTTGTGTTCCTGTCCATGAGCAAAGAAGAACTAGTAAATTTGCAACATGGAATATGAGCTCAGTTTCTTTCTTTCCCATACATATGTAGAATGATCCATTGCTACATAAGGCTTGCAAAATAGAAAGTAAACCCATCAAATAGATATAAATAAATAGTGTTTATGTGATATAGGAGTGACTAGGGGTGACATGAAAGGGATGATATGAAGTGCTCCAATATCTCAGGGGCTGCCACAAAGAAGAGGGAGTCAAGCTATTCTCCAAAGTACCCAAAGGCATAACAAGAAGCAATGGATGGAAACTAACCAGAGTGAACCAATCTAGAAATAACGAGAAATTTCATGAGAGTTAAAAAATAATAATCAGTGGTATGACTTGTCTTCAGAAATTGTAGGTGCTCCATCACTTGAGATATTTAAGAAGAAATTTGACAACCTTTTGTCTGAAATGGTATAGTCTCCTACTTGAGCAGGGGGTTAGACTAGAAGACCTCTAAGGCCCCTTCCAACTCTATTATACAGTTGGTGTTGTTAATAAATGGCTATGCATAACTTCCCAATTGAAAAAGTATGTTTGCATCAATGTCTAATTTCAGGAGAATATCTATAGCATGTGGTTGTATCATTTCTTATCCTCTTATGAGTTCTTTAGCTGATATATGAATTTCAGATCGCATTGCTAGTGAAAGTGACTGTCTCCATGCAAATAATGTTAGCTAATATAGCAGAAACTCAGCACAGTTGAACAGTTATGAGACTGGAACATAAAAATGAGTATCCTTAATATAAATGAATTCTTGCATGAAATCATCTCTGTATTTCCCTAGATATGCTTGATTTGCTATTTAAGATTGTCATTTGACAGTTTTCTTGTTCCTGTCTGTATTTGTCAGATTATGGATTTTGAAATTGCAGGCTCTTAGGTAATGATGCAACTTTATTTGCATGCCAAATTTCTGAGTATACTCATTTCTGCAGTTTTATAAGTTTCATTTCTCCAATATTCAACAAGTTAAATTAGTGAAGAGCATCCCCATTTAGCAAAGAAATAGACTGTAGGTAGCTACTTGTACAATAAAAGTCAGCTGCTTAAATATCCTTCAGAATGAGGTGCTTGCAGATATTAAATCAGAATTTTTAAGTTCACAAAGGAATTGAGAATATTAAATAAAATTTAGCCTTTTCCCTCTTTTCAGCTCCGAAGGCCTCAAAATACTAATGTAACAGATTATGAGTTATAGGGAAGGGAGGGAATTGTTCAAAATCAGAATTTACATTCAAATGAGATAACAGTCTAAGAAAAGTTTGTAAATGTACTGGGTAAGAATAGTGTAGTGAGATAAAAATAAAGTAGACTTTTGAGATGACTTTAGTAAGAGAGACAGAATTAATTCAGAAGTTTAGACTTTGAAGATCTCATCAAAGATCATCAAATAGTATGAATGAACCTTGTAGCTACCATCATCTCTGGACAGAGTTATTGCACTACACCTAAGGCAGTTTAGAGAATCTTACGCATTTTGTAATCTTCCTAAACATTTTCAGCCCAGAAATTATGTGTCTACTCAGTGCATATTTATTGTGCATTATTGTGTGCATATTAATCCTTCATCCCATTTAATGTTTTAATTTTAAATATTTTTTTTATTTATAGGATCACATACTACTATGCCATTCAGAAATAAAGACAAAAAAATGTCTGAATCCAGCCTCGCCCAAACTGAGCTGAAGCCTTTGTCCCTATCTAGACACTTTCCAGAGAATAGGAAAGAAGCTTGGTACACATTGTTCACTCACGCTTCCTGTGCAAAATACAAAGTGCAAAAAAGTGGGCTATAGTTCTTTTTTTTGTCCTTTCAGGAGGGAACTAGTCATGTCCTTCCATGAACCATTAAACATTTGCCATTCTTTCCCAGAAAAATTGAAGACAAAGTACAAGTATGTATATTGCCTAGAGCTCTGACTTCACAATTAAGAAAATAGTGGGTCTTGATGCAAGGAAGGAGACTGAAGGGACAAGGGAGGAAGGGCATGGCAATAAGCTATTTCTAGCTCCAACTACAGGGAGACAGGAGGAGGAGGAGGAGGATATCCAGAAAAGAATTAGAGCCTCAGTTAAGAAGTGGATGGTGAGAAAGTTGAGTCATTCCTAAAGCTAAGTACAGTATGTGGATAGGGACTCTCTAAAATTAAGAATTCTCAGAATGACAGAATAGTGATTGGCTGCTGAGTATGTTTCCTATGCAAGCATTGAGACATATGTTCCCTAATTACTGGCCATTAAGGAATATTAATATGTTTACTAGTGATGGATAATAAAATAAATCTTGAATAATAAAGCATATCTAGAGTAGCCTGACTGACCCTGAAAAATGGGAATTATGAAAATTGTAGTCCCACTGCTTCGGAAGTTGCCAAGCTGGGAAAGATTGAAAAGAACTTGCATTAGATATTGCTTATCTAACACAAAATTCTTTTTGATAAATCTGGAAGCCAGAGTATACATTGAAATACCCGTGGGCCTTGCCTGATCTAGAACTCCTGCTTAATTGACTTCTTATGATAAAATAGATACTTGAAAATGAATGCTAGGATTAAGAAAAAGCAATTGGAAAAAAATGTAAAATGCTAATCAATCCAGTCAAGAACAGAATTTTAAAAAATCAAAATGATTCAAAATACCAATTGTCCAAAGAAACAGCAGAAGCAGTAATTATATGCTCAAACTGATTCTAAACAATGGCATAACACAGTTGCCAAAATGATTCACTGAAACACCTGTGAAAATTGTCATATGCCAATGATGAAAAATTGGTAGGAACATATCAGTAGACCAAAATGAGCATGCTAAATATCATTTCTAAATGCAGACTAATAAAATCTTGGCTTATAACACATCTGGTTTAATTGGGGATAGAAAAAAGAAAGTGTGGATTGTGGATGGAAAGAAGAAAGGATGGATTGGCAATACTAGGGGATTGATATTAAAAAATAGAAGACAAAGAATAGGAAAAGATCATAAAATATTAAGATCGGAAAATCAAAATTGAAATATTATGGCATAAATTGGCCATGGTGGTCCTAGTGATAATGGCACTGGGTGCCATACTGAAAAATCATGGACAACACTTAAAAAATCTGTGCATTAACAACATTTCCACCTGTCAATTGCAAAAGGTCACACAGCTTGAATCTGCAGATGTACTATACTCTACATGTGGAAAGAACTTGAAATGTGCAAAGACCTAACAAGCTAATGATAGCTGTGACTGATTGTTGTGAACAGATAATAATAATTACAAAATTACAACAGGTCATGACACTGCTTGTAGCCAAATTTTACTGCAGTCACTGATCAAATGGACCTTTGTTTCATCCTTTTCACTACAAAGGCAACCTTTACTGTTATTTGTTATATTTTGAGTTTTCACCTTCATGCAATTAGCTGACAAAGGATGCCTTGAGTTACTAAAATAAAGCTTTCAGTTTCTTTCTTTTATCCTTCTGATTTTAATTAACTCCATGAGGGTTTTTATCTACTTCTCTTTTTATATCCTTCATATATTGACCATGCATTGGCTTCTTCTTCCCATTAATTAATTCAGTTATTTCTTTTCAGTTGTTTCTTTTCTATATTCAGCCTTCACTTTTGTTGTCTTCAGAAGTTTTCCTTGTTTGATTTAAATCACCGAAGCTTGTTGATTTTTCTTAATGTAGTCATTCAAATCATGCATTTCTTTCTCCACAGTTTCACCAGCAGAAGTCCTCTACCCTCTGTCCTCTATTATAATCCTGACTATAGGACTGTATCCTGTTTCCAAAAGACTGGGATGTACCCCAGAGTTCCCAAAGCTGCCTCCAAATTATAGCTTTTAATATGATCAAAGGCAACAATGATTAAACATAACTTAACCAAGTATAGTTATCATGTTTATCTAATAAGAAAAGTAAGCATTTGTCTTAGCTGTCACCAGTTAAAATATGAGAATCAATTCTGTTCTTTAGTGCTTACTTGGTTTTATTTGTTTTCCAAATATTTAAGCGTGATTTCTGTTCTTTCCCTGCCTCACCTTCACCTTTTCCTATTCTTTTTTCTCTTTCCAGTATAGCTATGTATTCCTTCCATTTTATTTGTCGTTTTTTTTATTTCTGCTCAGATGAGTAAGAAAAATGTGTGAACTTGTGAAATACTGTTTTATGCAAACAAAAAATAAATGAATGGAGTACTTATTTTATAGTCAGTGTTCCTCCTTAGCTCTTCTTGAATTGTGGGTTCTAATGAAGACATATATAGTCTGCATATACCAATGTACCCAGGATCTACAGGATCTTCAGGTGAAATTGGTAATCTAGGCTGAAAAAATGGGGAAAGCTGGACAATTCACAGAGAGTGTGTTTGTGTGCCAGTTTTCTTCAGATTAACTCATTTATGTCTATGTTAACTTCTTCTCTCTATCCTTCCCTCCTTCTGTTCAAAGTGATCTTCCGTTGAGAGAATATGATATAGTTTTTGGCTCCATCTACTTGTTTGCCCTAGTATCATCATGCTACTTTGGCATGCTACTCAAAATGCAAGTGAGGCACACAGCCAGGAAAACAAGTTGTTTATCCCCAGTCTTTTTACAGATCACATTATAATGCTAGACTACCTTCTAAAGGCATTAAGCATAAGATGATTTCAGTTATGCACTGTGGTTGTTCATATTATTTATTGTCCCCTTGAAAAACATGTCAAATGTTTTAGAGATTAGGATTTTGCACAGTGGAATCCAGAGCGTGCTTAATCAAAAGTGAGTTCTCGTGTGCATGAAGGGCTTGCCTTGTTCTCAACAGCAAGTGAAGAGAATTACAGTTTTAATACCCACTAATAAATGGTAGAATTATTACTAAAGGTTTATTGGCTTGCCATATCCTCATTTGATGTTTGTTCTGCTAAAAAATGAAAAAGCAACTGCCCATGTGCACATTTTAAGATATTTATGAAATTTAACATGGGAGGGGAGGAGAATTGTAAGTGACCCAGTTCCTTTAAGAAAAATGTTGGTTGACAGTCTTTACTAAGGATACTGATCTCACTTGCTCTTTGCTTGTTATTTGTCAGGTTAAAGAGTTTGAGAGATTCCAGAAAAAGCTCCCAACTGTCTCGTCATATATAAATCAGGAGTCATAAGATGCATTTATAAACAAGACTCAACTGTGTGTGAATACAATATATATGTGCCTGCATAATCTGCATTAAACTGTAAAATTATATTTTATATTTACCCTTGATATTTATTAAAAATATACATCAAATAGAATAACACAGTTAAACCTAGTGTGGGATTAACCAGAAAATTATCTAATTCATTTCAACACATCTTATTTAAACTGATATTGATTGTCTTAACTGTTTTAGGTTCTGGCTGCAATCCTAAAATGTTTATACAGAAGTAACTCCCATTAAAAAATGGGACTTATGCTCAAGTAAATATGTACATGATAATGAAGCTCAGCTGCTACTAGAAATAGTAAAGGACCAGAGGAAGAAACATTTGTCTATATTTTGCTTGCTTTTTCTGGGAGTTAATAAAAATAAGACACAAGGAATTATATGATGAAGCATTAGCATCTATCAAAATATCTTATTCAACATTCCTAGTTTGTTAGCTATAAAATTTGCATGATGTTTACAGAGAGCTAATCAATGAAGGTTGTAGTTCATTAAGCACATTAATAATTTGCTTATAATAATAACTAGCCCTGAAGCTTGAAGCCTAGCCTTGAAGCTGCTTTTTACAGAATCAATCCTTGAGTCCATCTTGCTCAGTATAGCCTACACCACGGGTGTCAAACTTGCAGCGTCACATTGCCATCCCATGACATTTTGCTATGTTTTTCACGGAGCTAGGGTGGGCATGGCCTGCACATGATGAATCCGCCCCATGGGCTACCAGTTTGACACCCTTGGCCTATGCTAAGGACCAGCCACACAATGCTCATCAGGTGCCAAAGCATTTACTTGGCCTCTTTGAGATGTCTCCATCCCAAATTAAATTGAAATCAAATAAAATGATGTTTACTTTCAAAAGCTTCACCTGATCTAGTATGAACTCTCTTTCCTCCTTCCCTCCCTTCCTGAAAATATTCTTTACTAGCCTACACTGATCAGCAATTGAATTATATAAGAGATGAACTTGTTTCTAGGCAAGGTTCAACATAGAATTTTTAGTGTGCAAGTCACATGCTTTTTCACTTAGTAGCAGTCTTCTTCAAGTGATCTGAATTATAACAAATTTACTTTGTTATCAGACTATTTAAATAAGTTAGTTAAATGCAATGGCTTCAATTTTAAATGCATCTTCAATTTTACAATTGCCATATCAGCTAAAAACTCCCAAGGAATCTCAAAATTCCTAGCCATTCATTATCAATAATTGAGATCACTATTTTATCAAGCACACAAGAGATTTAGTAAACTTTCTTAGCAGCCTCCACTTTCCCACTTGTTGACACATAAATTCAGGGTTTCTAATTGAGGATTCCATCATGGGTTATCTCTGCTATGTATCACTACAGAGAAATTAATCCTGAGTTTTTGCTTTCTTTTGGAATCATTCATCGCTATTGCTTTTCCAGTATTTTAAACATTAGGATTATCATACTGATCACCTGCAAAAATCTTTGACATGAAATTATGTTTGAAATTCCATGTGCTCAGATTATTCATGAGTCCCAACTGCCAATCTGGCCAGTTGAGGTAATTAATCCTCCACTCCAAATAACTTTAGAATTTGCCAAGCAGAGGGTACTAAAAGGTCTCAGTCAGCATCCCTTAGTGCAGGGGTGTCACCCCAGCTCTGAGAATGGGGGAAAACACAAAATGTCATGTGATGGCAATGTGATGCCGCGAGTTTGATACCCATGCCATGCTAATTAGCATGATCAAAGAGGCAAAACTGTTATTTTCTTAGTATTTGAGAAAGCATTGCATGCGCATTTCCACTGTAATGATACTGGTGTGACTTCATTGAGGCAGTGGCTTCAAATGGCACAGGGAGGATAGTATTATTTAATCTCTGAGAAGAAGGTGGGGTGGTAGGCAAACAATCCTCTGATTTATTTGCTATGTGTGTGTGAAATGGGAGGATACAATTTCCTGCTCATTTCTTCTACACCTGGAGAAAAATTAATGAGACATTTAATTATAAAGTAAAAGACTCCTGTGGGACTAAAGGTTAGATTTTAAAATGTTTTCTTCCTGGAACCCAGTAAAAATTAATTTCCTTCTAGTATTAAAGAAGCATGCAAGCTATTCTGCAAGGTGTAAAAACAAAACTTTAAATGGCTATCTTTCTGGGTGATGTCCTTAATCCTTTTTATAAAGCTAAGTAATTTCTATTTCACTTCGTATGGCTACAGACTTTTTACGCACTTCTTGGTTCTTTAGATCCACCTCCATTTCTGTAATTTTAAGAGCCTTGACTCCTTCCACCCTTCTCTCCAGTTACTTTTTTCTTATGAATTGCTTTGCCTTTACAACCTTTTATGCAGAAAATTAGTGCCTCAAATATTTTTTATTTTTCAATTATTTATTTAAAATAGGTCTATCCAGATCATATTGTGGACAATTTAATGCTTTATAAAAATAAAAATCAGATCAGTATTGAGATCTGGCATGTTACTGAGAATGAAATACCATTCTAATATATCACAGGGGACATTCTGCAGGCACTTAGATGAGAAAGAGAAAAAAGATTAAAGGATCTAGACTACTGCTAGACTTTTGAGTAGTGAGTCAAAATGAACAGGATGAAATTTAACAGGGAAAAATCTTATAAAAAGGCTAAACTTGGCCCAAAGTTTATTAAAAACGTTTTGTTACTCAAGAAGTAACTTCTTCAGTCAAAATGAAAATTTGGTTAGGCAAAGAGTCATTGGAATGTATTAACTTTTGCCATAATTACTGCAAGGGTTTCTCCCAAAATGAAATGCAATATGTATGGTCCAGTTGCCATGGTTTAGCCTTTTTAGATACTTTTGGCGTGGATGATTGAGTCTGAAATGCAAAGTTCTACAACTGGGGAAGAAAAAATAGATGTAAATATTACAGCTGATTGGGCAAAAATACATGTGAAAATGCCTGAGTGTTCTTGTAGATCAGTGGTCACCAACCAGTGGGCCAGGGACCACTGGTGGTCTGTGAGAAAATGTTGGTGGTCCGCAGAGAAATGTCCCCCCCAAAGCACTCCCCCCAAAGCAATTAATCCAGGCTGCGGGGGAACAC
>AZIM01002021.1:245658-258752 GCA_000516915.1 Ophiophagus hannah | reverse complement strand
AATTTCTGTTGCTAAGCAAGACATTTGTTGCTAATTTTGTCCCATTTTGCAACCTTTCTTGCCAGAATTGTTAACAGAATCACTGCAGTTGTTAAATTAGTAACACGGTTGTTAAATGAATCTGGCTTCCAAAGTGATTTTGCTTGTCAGAAAGCCACAAAGGTGATAGCCTGACCCCAAAACACTGCAATTGTCATAAATATGAGTCAGTCGCCAAGCGTCTGAATTTTGATCATGTGTGCATGAAGATGCTGCAATGGTCGTAATTCTGAAAAACAGTCAAAGTCACTTTTTTCAGCACTGTTTTAACTTTGAATGGTCACCAAATGAACTGTTGTTAAATCAAGGACTACCTGTAATAAACTCCTTGAAGCTTCTTCCAGAATAATCAACATCCTAATGGCCATTTACACCATGCCCTCCTTAAAAATAAAAATACCAAATTTCAGAACTTACCAGAACTTGGACTTTCAATTTCATTTATCTCAAATTATCCAGACTTCAATAAGCACTTTTCGGATATTTGCTCTTCTCACTGTTTTCCCAAAGTACACAAAAGGATAGAAAACCTTTAACCTATAGGCTTGAAGTGGCCTGCAAAGGATTCAGAACAAATTACTGGAAGCTTCCGTCTCTTATTCTTTTCAGTCCTCACAATACTTTTCTGTTGCCATGCAAGAGAAATTAGCCAACAACCTATGCTTCATCTGGCGTGGTCTCTCTCTGCATAAAAGTGAGCACAGGGGACTTTCCTTCCTTAGTCGGAGCAAAAAACAACAACAACCCTATGTCTAGATATGTGAATCCTTATCTCAAGGCCAAGGCCTTGAAGGAGAGAAGAGCTTCTCCAAAGTCTGTCCCAGACGATGTCTGACCTTGCTATTCTTGTTTCACTTTAGGGAGATTTGAATTCAGATTTCTATAAAGTCATGATGTTCACAGATTAGGATAGTTTCAATCTTTAAACCAGGGATTTTAAACTTTGCAGTACTGTGACCCCCTCCCTTTATAAAACAAATGATTTCAGTGAAGTTACAACTGGGCAAGAAATAAATATAAGACTTGCTTAACAATTTGTAATTTAATCTATATGTTGCATTTTGACGGCATGTATTTTGACAGTGAGCCAGGTTAGGGTGAGAGTGAATTCCCTTTCAATTGCTTGCTGCCTGGCCCACAGTTTGAGAAACCCTGCCTGAAATCTAATTATGTCACAGGGGTTTTTGAAGGAGAAACCAGGTTAGCATCTTCCACATATGTTGAGGGAAATTGCATATCAGTGTAGTCAGTAATAGAAATGTTAATCTTTTCAGAATCTTTCTAAACAAGCATTTCATTTTCATGCACATATACATTGGACTTTAAAGAAGCAGGGTAGGAAGAGAATTGATGCTTCTGAATTCTGGTGTTGGAAGAGATTCTTGAGAATATCATGAACATCATGAAGAAAACAAATCAATGGATCATCATATAAATCAACTCAGAATCCTCATCTGAGGCATAAATGGCCAGGCTCAAATATCCTACTGCAGATATATTATGCAAAGATTCAGCTTGCTCTAATCTGGGAAAGCTAGAAGGAAAGAGAAAAACACAAGTGGATGGATAGTGGCAAGAGTAGTTGGGAGACATGAAAGAACAAATTAGAGATAGATTGTTATGGAGGAAATCTATCAATGTTGTTGTTGTTAGGAGTCAAAAAAGAGAGCCAGTTTAGTCTAGTAGTTAAAGCATTAGAAACTGGAAACTGAGTTCTAGTCTCACTTTAGGGATGAAAGCTAACCAAGGTGACTTTTGGCTGGTCACTCTGTTTCAGCCCAAGTCCCCTCAAAAGTTTGTTGTGGGGAAAATAGGAGGAAGGAGTATTAGCTATGTTTGTAGCCTTGAGTTATTTATAAAAATAATAAAGGTGGGATAAACATATTTAAAAAATGACTTGATAGCACATAATCAAATCAATATATGGATAGCTATGCCCTACTTTGTAACATTATCTCAGAACTGCTTTCAAAAGTATTCCTAATCTGGATACCTCACCAGATTGCTGACTCCAATCTAAATAGATCCCATTAGGTCATCTAGGAAAAGCTAATGTGCTTGCCTATTTGACAGCAAAACGATCAATGCATGATGCGATTTGTTTTTTATCCAGTGTCTTGCAGAATCCAATACTGTTCTTGGTTCGGGAGTGCCAGTACAAGATCATGTAGTTGGCTTCTAGTGCTAATGGAGGACTAGAGGGACAGGTCTCCAATTTTAGTCCAGAACACTGTCCCGCACTGATCTGTGGGGGGTGGGGAGAAGGAGGAGGAGGAGGGCGTCTTCTAATCCAACCCCTTGTTCAAGCAGGAGACCCCATAGTTGTCCCATCTAATTGTGAAAATCTCCAGTGATGGAACATCCAGAACTTCCTGAGGGAAGCCATTCCACTGATTAATTGTCCTCAGTGTCAGGAAACTATTCTTTGGTTCTAGATTGGATCCTTCTTAAATGATCTTCATTCCCCCACCCCCCTAGGAACAGCTCTGATGAATTGTCCTGCCCTCAGGTGCTTTGAAGAACAAGTTGATACCCTCTTCTCTGTGACAGCCCTCAAATATTGGAAAACTGCAATCATATCACACCTAGCAACATCTCTTTGTTATACAAGACAATTCTTCATCATATGGTTTAGCCTCCAGTCCCTCAACCATTTGAAGTGGCATAGGATCTTCTGCCTGAACAGGGAGTTGAAGACCAAGTTCCCTTCCAGCTGTTATTTTGTTACTCCTTATCACCTTTGTTGCTCTTCTCTGCATCCCCCCCCCCCAATTAAGAACAGCTCTGAAATTATTGTCCTTCGGCCTTAAGAAAAAGGACACTCTACCAAGAGACCCTTTTGGACTTGTTCCAAAGAAGAATGAGCACCAGGGAATTGTGCCTGGCCCACATCCACGTCATCTCCACCAAAGTTTGACATTCATTTCTTCCTGGTCTCATAACGAAGGTATGGGGAGCCAGTGTGTCTTCTAATAGTGATTATGCAATTTCAGTGGGAAAGTTCAGAAGCACTTCAATCTGTAGTTAACTTTGTCTGATTAGTTAATTTAGTCTTTATTTCCAGTGCACAGTTATTCCTATGTATATGTCTATAGCAGGTGATGACCTGTAGGACTAGGAAAGAGATATTTTATATCAGGAATGGACAAGCTTTTGATAAGGAGCATCAAAAGAAATTGTGCAATATTTGATAAAGAGTGAGTGAACCTTTGTCAGAATTTCAGGTGTAGATTACAGGGGTGCTGGGGTTTTTTTGCACTCCCAGTCCTTTTTTTGGAGAGGTTTTTTGATTTGGTGTAGCATTGAGCCTTGGCTTTCTCTGCAATCATTGAGTGTTTCTAATTTCAGCATTACAAATATTGCAAATATGTGGCTCAAGGGACACACACAAAAAAAGACTGCATATGGGGCTTTGGTTCACTCAGTCATTTTATGCAAAAGAACAAACCATATTAGAGAATAAACACAGTGGATAGAGAACATTTGATGATTAAGCTTAGTCAAAAGTAATGCAGATGGCAGTGTTGGATCTAGATATGTTTATGTCACCCAAGCAGTCCAATTCTATGTGTTCTTTCACAGAAGGCTTTCAATATTATACCAATGAAGTACTAGTCTAGGACCTTCAAAAAGGGATTGGATTGCCATTGGTCAGAAATGGTGTAGGGNTGACCTATAAGGTCCCTTCCAACTCTGATGATCTGTTATCTGTTATTTGTGAGCTTGTATGTTTATTCTGAGGCTTGCTGGCAGTACAGAAGGATGTTTTTAAGGGGGGGGGGGTAGGGAATCTAACCTCCAACCTCCTTTTCTATGTTCTTTTCAATTAAAAGTCTAACATTTTTCTAACCAAACATAAAGATGCAACAGTTTAGCTTTTCAAAAGCGTTTTGACTGGATTTTTTTTAGAAAAAAATGCATGATTATTATTTGCTCCGTTAAACCAGTTTTTGGAAAGGAAGCCTACAAGCGTTCGAAATAAATAAACTGTCATACTCCCCTTTCTTGCCTGAGCAAAGGAAGGAATAAATCATGTTCTGAAAACAATAGGAATCAGGCCAAAGTTTTGAAAACACCAGATACATAGGAAGGCCGATGGGTTGCGGGCGCGGGTCTACTGCTTACGGGCAGAAATGTCCGTCCCACTTGGATGCCCGTGCCTGCCCACCTCTGCTTTGGGTTCTGTAGTCCTTGCCAGGTTTTCCTTCTGGTTTATGTAAGCAGCCGCAGGCGACAAGGGGGGGGGGAGTGAGCGACGGCTGTGCACGCGGCTAAGCCAACTCCTTCCCCTGGTGGTCGCTGCTGCCGCGATTGCAGCCTTGGCTCGGCCTGATCACGAGGGCCGGCCATGAGCTATTCGGGCGGCTTGCCCCGCTCCACTTCCTTCCCGCGAAGCCAATCGAGGTGATCGCCTGCCTTGACCCAACCCTGGGAGAGAACGGGATTGATCTGCTTTCCCCTTTTTTTCTTTCGTTCCTGGTAGTAGCGCCCGCGGCCGGAGGCATCCTCCGAGCAACCAAGGCGCGATGCAACTGTAGAGCGAGCTCGGAGGAGCGTGTTCACCCCAGCTCTGACCTCCCCAGCCGTGCAAAAGTATTTAGATCGCCTCGTGATTGCGAGGGTCAAACAAGCTTCCGTGCCGGGCAGCGAGCCCAAACTTATTGGCACGGCTTGCCGCAGCAGGCCTCTGCTTCCCCGCTTCTTAATGCAGAAACCCTCAGGGATGGTGGGTTGGCGATGGGTTTGTTCGGTGAAAGCGGGGGGGGNNNAAAAGGGGGGGGGGGGGCGGTCGATGACATAGACAAGCTGCTGCAAAACCGCTCGCTTTAACGATCAAGATGCCAAATGTCTCAGGCAGAGACTTAACTTTTGAAAGGGCCAGACGGCGGCCCAAAGGCGCGCTAACTCCTCTCGGTGAAGCGGGGCGCCGCAGGGAGGAGGGATCTCGCTTTGGATAGCAAACGCTGCATTGCAGGAGGAAAACGTGACCGAGGACGAACAGGACTCGACTGCAGTCCCAAGAAACGCAGTGTTGCAGTGTGGCATACTGAAACGGGGAAACAAATCTTCCTAGGTGATGGAAGCAGAAAAGTTTTGCTCTGCGCTGCTCCAGGGTCCCAGAAAAACAATTAAGCTTTTCGCCACCCTTTACTGCATTGCAGATCTAGGTTTTTGAGAGTGTATACATGTTATGTACATGTGAATAAGAAAAACTTTAAATCATAATTTAGTATATGTAAAAATTCCCTTGAAGATTCTGAAAAACCTTGGTCATAGTTGATCAACTGATTGAGTAGTAGTGATAGCTTCATTGCTGGAGAGCTAGTGATACATTTAAGATGCCATGAAGATGCTTTAGGGGGGCACTATGTTGGAAAAACATAATATATAATTTACGGGCTATTCAGCATCATTATACAGAATGGCTCTTAAGGTACCAGAAATCTTTACCTGTGTTGTTGAACTTCTAGGAGCTGCACATGAGGATTGGACCATTATTAAGAACAAGCACATTGAAATGCTTCTACTGCAGAAAATTCTGGTCTATATGTAGGATTATATACAACATTGCAGAAAGTAACACTTGTAAAATAGTTTAATTGTACACAGAAACAAAGTTTTAATAGCATTTATTTGTGTATGCTATTAAATGAAAACATTCAACAATATTCCAATAGGATAGAAAGTTTGATGTGTGTTTTTTTTGGGGGGGGGGCATGAGTGGAGATTGTCAGGAAATTCTGTTAGCTTATTTATTTTGGGAATGTTGCCACTGTTGTAACATTAGGTACAAATGGGGTTATCATGTTAAACCAGTAAGTAGGGTTTATTCATTCAGTATAGCATGTAATTTGAATTCAGCAACTGTGTTTTGTTCATTTGACTATTTAGTATGCTGTCTGATCCTAACTTGAGTCCCTGGGCAACTAACAAAAATTAAAGACATAAAACGAATACTAATATTGGGGGTCTTGAACTTCTTTCCTAGAAGGAGAGAGAGAATGGGAATTAAATACAGCTCCAAAGAATATACTTCTCTCTTCTTCCTACAATGAGATAGAAGAAAATCATGTTGCATGTGCCAGATAAATCAGCTCTAAAGACAGAGGAAGGCCTCTTCTGCAGCCAGGAAGAGATTGGTAGGTTTTTATTGGGAGGAAGAGTCAGATAGATTTTCAGTTGCCCACTGCACTGGAAGCTTAGGAAAAATGGAATATTGGGGTAGGCAAAGATGCAAACACCTATCTGGAGGCAGCTGCCATTCATACCAAAGAAGTTGGAGGAAGACACTTCCAACTCCTATCCTCTGAAGCCCCTTTTTGCGCTTTTGGTAACCAAGTACTTCCATTCAGGGCTTTAAGCATTAATATCAGCTCCTTAGATTGTGCCCAATAACAATTGACAACCAGCATAAATTTTCAGGCAGGAATCTGTACCTTGCATAATTTGACAGTTCAGCTGCTCTACTATGCAGTCTGGAGCTTTTTTTTAATTTGGAAAAAAAAGTAAACAATGCATTGCCATTATGCATTTTCATTCAGCATAAATTCCTTAATGGGTAAAGATGAATTGCTGACTTACCTGGTACATAAGTAAAAGATGCTCCTGTGCAGATATTTCAATACTTAAACACACATGAAACTTTGATCCTAATAACTCTTTGGAATCTTATCCTCTAGGAAAAAATGCAGTTAATTGCAAGAGCATAAACACATCATTCTATTAACTGGTTGCACAGCATTCCATCTGTTCCCACAAAAATCCATCATAAGGTGGGCACTCCTCCTTTGATGTCCTTTTGCACCCCACTAGTTTCTTCCTGGGTGCAAAATTAATGTCTACAACACTGCTTATTTGATCGCACGTCAAAGATGTTGTAAGTCTCCAGTCTTAGTTTCTAGATTAAGCCTGGCAAGATGCTGAAGATGTTGTGGCAGCAACAGAAGAGCAGGTTGTTCCACATTAGGGCTTATCCTTAGTCCAAAAACTATTGCACTTCACTACGAGCAACTTTTGCTTGGTTGCCCAAGAGAACTCAAAACGGATGTATCTGATTTTCAGAATTTTGTTCTGGTTCGGCCACTTTTTGGAATGCAGCCCCAAAAGGCATGCTGTTGAAAAAGGTATACATCCTTAGATTTATTAGTTTGCGTGGTCCTTTCTCAAGTCTGATTCACTTCTCTTTTGAATAAAAGCTGGAAAAACGAATGAAGGGTATGCAGAGTAGAAGACAACCAGCTTTTCTCCATAGGGCAGAGACCATTTTTTGCAGCCTTAAAAAATCTAACTGCAATATTATCTACTTTATTACATACATCAAACTTTCACATTTAACTCTTTTTCTCCATCTAGCTATTACTATTTTGCTTCTCATTCATGTAGTCTCTGAAGCATACTGACCTCTGATCCATCCTCCACTTTAATAGATTTAGGAACTACTCAAGAATGATTACAAAACCTTTTGGTCAGGGCTCATTCAGCACAATCAAGCTAGTTAAATCTATAATAAATGGTTAATCAATATTGTTTCCAGTTAGCATGAAGAAATTAGGTAACTCAAATCAAGTCATCTCTGGAGGTAAAGTTGCCTTGCAGTAAACGTCAATACCTGATGATTATAACATCATGACAACTGGGTAGTCCCTGATTTACGACCACAGTTGAGACCAAATTTCCCATTGCTGAGTGAGACAGTTGCTGAGTTTCCCTCCATCTTACGACCTTTCTTGACACAGCTGTTAACTGAATCATTGTAGTAGTTAAGTTAGTAACATGGTTGTTAGGTGAATCTGGCTTACCCATTGACTGCTTGTTAGAAGGTTGCAGAAGGTGTTCACATGGCCTGCGACACTACAACTGTCGTGCCAGTTGCCAATTTTGATCATGTGATCACAGATGTAACCATTGTAAGTTGGAAAAACAAGTCGCTTTTTTCAGTGCCGTTGTAACTTCAAATAGTCACTAAATGAATGCTTGTAAATTGAGGAGTATCTATGCTTATGTAGTTTCCTTGGTAGTAATACTGAATTAATTTTGCTTTGTGTGTATTCTACTCTGCAGTGCTTGGATTTCCTTTTGATCTCCCATCTAAATACTCACTAGGTCTTTAAGTATAAACCAGGATTAGTTAAGTCCAGCCAGGAATGAGATTCATTTGCTGAAGGGTGTCCTGTGAGTTTATTGGTAGAAATTGGTTTGAATCCAGACCCCCCCTTCGAGGGGGGAAACATACTGTTTTACATATGGCAAGCAGTGATTAGTTGAATATAATAAATCAATGGGCTGGGGTTGCAGAAAATACTAAGCTGTAAACTTAGGTAGTCCTTGTTTAATGACAGTAATTGAGGATTTCCTTTGTTAACCTTCATGATTATAAAGTGCAATGACAATGGACGGCCGCTTGGCGACATCAGTTCCAGCAGTCCCCAGTTGCTGTCATTAAGCAGGAACCTCACATGATCATGACTTGTGATTTCCTGCCAGTTCCCCATTTGGTTGTGGGAGGCCTGTGGTAAGGTCATAAATGATCATGTGACCAATGCATAGTCAGAAACAGTCAAAAATCCAGGCTGGTTACAAAGCACTTAGATTGCAATCGTGATATGGCACTGCAGTGGTCAGAACTTTGAGGATTAGTTACAAATACTGTCTGCTACAGGATGTCCTGACAGCCAATAGTTGGTATTAATGACAATAGAAAAGTGCACCTAATGCGTTGGGATGTTCAGAGTATTAAAGGTACTTTCTAGTAACACTGAAAAAAATGTTCTTTTCCCAAAAGGATGACCCTAAACTCTAGCCAAGAGGAAACAAGCAAAAGGGCATGTCTCATCTCTGCCCTTTGTTCTGTAATCTTTGGGGCAAATTGTCCTGATCCAGCAAGTTTGTGTAATGAAGTGGAAGTTTTTCACTCAGTCAGCAAATTCGTCAACATATAATCTGGCAAAACAAAATGCACACTTTTTAAAATTTCTTCGTGTTGTTTTGCAGTTGAATACTACTTTCCCAATATCAGAATTTCACTCACAGTTGTATACACATTTACAAGATTTCTCAACATCTTTCATTTTGGGGAAATAATTGATTGAGATCATGAGGAAAACTGGAAAATAAAGATATCAGATAAGCAAAATCTGGCAGCATAGTGGGAGTCAAACAGTTTAAAAGTTAGGCAAGATGTTAATCTGTTTACTTCTTTCTCAAACTTGCACCTGCCCGCAAATTTTATAAATAGCTGGCAAAGCTAGTTCAAACATGCAAAATCAAAAGTGATGCAACTGCCACGCTGTCACCCATGTAAACATTCTATATGCATTTGTACAACAAAGGCAAACATGGGACTTGGAGTTTTCCTGGATGCAGAAATTTCTCAGTGTCACACATGTTTGAAGAGGCCAGTTAAGACCAAGCAGCTAAATTGGTTAGCACAATTTAAGCTTGGTAAATGTTAACCTGGGTTAAGGCTACCAGATTTGAGTTGCAAAATTTAGATGACCATCACAGAAGCAAAGGGTTGAGTTTTCTATATATCTTTGCTGGCATTTGGTGATTGTCTGCCTTTTATAGTGTTCAGTCTTTTAAGCTAGCTCTTTTCTCAGCTTTTGAGGACCAGAAGTTTGGAGAGAGACTGCAGTAGTTCAGGATTAGATGCTCAAAGCAAGAAATCACTCCATTCTGTTATTGCTACATTTACCCCAAGAGATCAGATTGGCTATGTTTATACAATGCACTTATTGAATTAATCCATTTTGCATAATCCATTACAAATTGTATAGGTAGCCTGGGTTAGGCAACACACTGAGGCACAAAAACTGAACAAAAGCTAATATTAATGAAACATAATGTACTGTGCAATACTAAGTCTTTTAAGCATACTGGTTCAGTGTGTTGTGGGATCATAGCGTGCATGTTAATCATAGGCTCTAGGGCTAAGTACTGTCTCAAAATACAGACTGGATGGAAATAATGCAACCCAGTAAGAGCATGTGGTTTAAGCATATATCTATGGAAAAGGAATTATTTTAACCAGGCAAAGCAATCCCTCCAGAATGACCGATGAGAAGAAAACTATTACCATACTCAGTGTAAGGGAAACAGTCTTCAATGTGAGGAAAAACAATGAAAGGCCTGAACCATATCCTGAATATCCACAGGAACATAAGACAACCCAGAAAAGGAGATGAGAGAAATGTGTAGAAATGTCAAGGCATGTGCTTGACATCCAAGGCATGTCTGATTGACAGGCCCCAGAAAGCAGCCCAACAAGCATGTAAAGCTTCCCCATTATCTATTCAGGGCACCTGAGCCATGTTGTTTGGACTGGCTTACCTGCATTTGGCAACTTGTCATACTGTATTTGAATATTGTCAGAGTATAGGTGTGAGAAACTCCACCTGGGTTTTGTTTTGGAGTTCTCCCTGATTCCAAGGACTTGTAGGATGTGTGAGCACAGTAGCCCGATTGGGTGTTTGTGGTTTGGGTACCTCTGCAGACAAGGTTTTGGAGGCGTATTCAGCAGTAGGTTCCATTGTGGAAAATGTGGCTTTTCCTGTCTCTCCATAGTTGAGTACTTTTTCTTGGAAATCTGAGTAGGCTGGGCAACTGGGCAAATGACCCACTTTTGACTGGTTTAGGGTTAGGCTTAAATTATTGTCACAATTTTCACGCAGTTTGAATGACTGGGAAGGGCACTTTTCCAAAACATATTTCCTAACCAACAGTTGACTACATTAGGTCATATGAATACAACCCATGTTGTGTTCAGCATGCAACAAAGTAGAAGATAACTCTTTTGGCTAATAACTACCTGTACATTGGGTTCAGATCTCAGCTAAACCTTCAGATCAGATAAACTGCATCATAAAACCATAAAATTTAAGATCAAATAATAACCATCCCATTATCAACATATTCAGTAGCACAACCCCAAAAGTTAGGTTGAAAGAGGGTTGTTAAGAGGGAGGAGGACCTCTATTTTTGGGACAGGATATTCTCTATTGACTTTCTTGGCCCCTATTCATTTAGCCTCACAATTTGATTTCCCAACTCAAATGTGTATTATGGGATTATTTCCAAGAATAGTTCCAAAGCTCCTGCATAATTCAAGAATAGTTGATCATGGACACAATGAAATTGTAATTAGATCATTGGTTGCCCAATTATAAGGCACCAGGGGTGGACCATCTTAATGGTTCTACCACCACATGGAGATCAGAGGTACTAAATCTCAGGATGACCAAGAAGTGATCTGACCATGAAGAAATACTAGTAGAAATGTCTTCTACCTTCAGACTGAAATATCTTCTCCAAAATAAAAATCAGATCAAGCATACAGGCAACTGGTACAAATTGGGCCAGTACAACTTGGGACAATTCCATGAACTCCTGGGCCATTTTCTCTTCCATAATCAGGACATGAAGATTAAAACTCCCCAGCTGGGAGTTATAAGCATCTCTCCTTTCAATGTGATATTGTATGCAAGTCTGTAAGAGACAGAGTTTGTATTACAGGCAAGTTTTGTCTTATGACTCCAGATAATGCTTATGCTACAATGGGGGAAACTAATCACCAGACCAAAGACTTTTTTTTGCAAATTAAGAATATTTATCAGACCTGATATTATTATCATAATCATTATATCCTATATTACATATAAGATATTTGGGAGGTTTACTACCTGGAAAAACAGGACATAAATGTATAATAAATAAAGTCCATGGTTTTGTGAACCAAGGAGCAGCCTGCATGACAACTTCATCTTCCATGTTAACACATCATCAGGCCAGGTAATGTGCAATAAAATCTGAGAACCAATGCCTGACCCAAACAGTCCTTAAAAGAGGTTTTCACATATTTTAAGATGTGGATTAGATTATCATGATATTCAGAGATTCAGATTCTAATTGTAGATTAATCTTGTGCTAGATTCAATAGACACCTTAGAATAATGCTTTGAAGCAAATATGTTTCACGTAAAACACGTTATTTGTTTGGATTCATACTTCACATTAATCCATAATAAATTGTAACACTGTGATGGAACATGCACCTGGAGAATGAGAAAGTGGGGGAGGGAGTCTCAGCAAGAGAATGTAGTTTTCCAGGGAGGTAGCATACATTGCAAAGAAGCCCAAAATAAGAGTGCACAGTCCTGAATGGTAGCCACACCATAGAATTACTCAGGCTGTACCTAATACGTTAGAAGGTTATAGCTTTATTCTGGCAAGATTCTGTCTGTTAGTTGTACACAAATAAAGAATCAGTTAGACTTCACTGTGTTGCCTTTGCATTTGGAACTGATAAGGTTCCATAGGTTACATACACAGTAAATTGTGGGAACTCAATTACTGTAGTTTAAATTGTGGTTGATGGTTTAATGTGTCAAGTGAACCCACCAATAAACCATTAACAAACAAACCATGATTTAATATAGTGCTTATAGCTTATTTAATATAGGACATTTTTTTTGTATTTCATAGTCATGTATTTCACTTGGTTTCTTAATTCTTAGAATAGATCATTAACAGATGTTCTAATTTGGGTTTATAGTGAAATTAGAACATATGGTTTGGTTTATACAATGGAACTGCTCAAAATATTTTTTACTTCCTCATGGTTAGGGAAGTTGCGTAAACCTAAATATCTCTAATTTTTAATAAACTAATATTAAAATAAGATTTAATATCCTGATGAAAATAGTTTGGATTCACATATTATTTTGAATAATAAATTATAATGTACTGCACAAATAACTGGATGAAAGAAATTAAAAGCAACCTAAACTGTATAATATTTTAAAGATCAATATGTCATACTACAGTGGGCATAACTGTTAAATTAGTTTTAGTCTTAACTTGTTCTCCAAACTTGAGTTGATCATTATTTTAGGTTCAGATAGATGACAACTTGTGTTGTAGGTTACATGTTTGTTAAAATTCTGGTTTGCAAAATCTCCATATGTTGGACTACCAGATCTGGAGTTAACAAATCCTTTGGAGTTCACCAGAGCCTTGGTGGTGCAGGCTGTTAATCATCTAGCACTTAACTCAAGCTG
>AZIM01002021.1:226302-245640 GCA_000516915.1 Ophiophagus hannah | reverse complement strand
CATATACAATAAGAATGAAGGCTATTGCCGAGCGCATGGGATGTGCTCCAACGATTGTAAGCTGCCCCGAGTCTCTGGAGAAGGGCGGCATATAAATGCAAATTAAAAAAAAAAATCCAAATGACCACTAGAAGGCACAAAGAAATACAGAACACTCTAACTCTATTGCCATCTAATGGTCATCCAGATTTTTGTTGGTCAAATTTGGTGGGCTCTTCAAATTAAGATGACATAGGAAACTAAAATGGTCATTGTGGTAAACATCTTGTACCTTTTGGAAAATGCAATGGCTAAGGTAGTTCCATATTCTGATTAAATCCTTGTTGAACTCTCTGTGGAAAGGGAGTTCCCAAAATTTATGTGTAGTTTAATTACCAGACACTTGGTCAATATTGCCCTATCATATTGGAAGAATGCTGTGTTTGCTACGACACTACGATTTGTGCCAATGGTGCTCCACCTATGTCTTGCCATTAGACATATCTATACATGCAGCTCTTTCCCAATCAGGTGTATGATTGCTGAATTAATTTAGCAAATTTTCCCCTATGAGATCATTCTTTTCCAATCTGATGTCTTTTAGAATATGACTGCTCCCAGAATTAAGGAAATTCTGGAAGTTGCAGTCTCAAAACTGGAGGGCATCAGCATGGAGCTTGTATCTAATGTCTTACCATTGTGGCTCAGACTATTGTCTCTTATGAGAAATCCTCTCCTTTAAATTTCAACCAACGTATAAATTATCTAAATATCTTTAGACAGGTCTTTAATGTTCAGATTCCTTACTGCCATGATACTATCCTGTCTTGCAATGAGGCCACTTAACTATTATAAGGAAGATGCTATTAATATTTAAGATGAGCTATATAAATAGTAGGTATCATGGTGAGGCATATGTCTTTAGAAAACAGCTGGGAATTGTGCTACTTTCCACAAGTCACACTTTCATAGTAGGTGCTGTCTAAAGCATGCTTTTGGAAAATGTGTTTATTCTAGTTCAACTGGTCTGTACTAAAAGGGAACCAGAGTGGGCAGATAACAATAAACCACTGGTTTCCCCTGTCTTCAGTGGCATGCATTCCTCTGAACCATAAATACAGTACACATTGTTTCACAGTGCCTGCCTTCTCTTACTCAGCAATTGCTCTAGACTCTCCCAGGTCTCAGTGAAGTGAGTAACATCCCTTAAGCAAAACCTGATTACAATATGGGATCTAAATCCAAGTGCAGGAATGCAGCCAAAGGTGTGTTGCTTCACAAGGCACATGGCATTTAATGAAACTCTTGAGCAGACAGCATGGAACATAGTAAAGTGGGGGTAGGCAACCTGTGATGTTTTGGACTACAATTCTTACACCCCCTTGTCATTAGCCAGGATTCTGGGGTTGATGGCAGTTCAGATCAAAAATATCTGAGTGTTATTAGGTTGGCTACGACTATATCACACCACTGCAGAGAGAATAAAATAGCTCTTTCATTTTCATTTATGTTTTAAAAAGGGAAGTTAGTATTCTCCAGATATGCTGAGTTCAACTCCAACAATTATTTCACTAGCACATCAGGAAGACAAAAGGCAGAGGAGTTGCTTTTAAGACAGTAATGTTGCCTAGGAAGAGGGGGAAGCATCTTTTGCCTGCAAACCAGGAAATAGCTGCTCAGCTTTTGATGAGATACAGTTTGAAAATTCCATATATCATACCTTACTCTTAGAATAAGTACACATCTTGATCCTGGCTTGTCTTTACATCAGGGTTTCTCCACCTAAGCAACTTTAAGATGGTTGAATTTCAGCTCCCAGAACTTTCCAGCCAGCATACTTTAAGATTATGGGTGATGATGAAAGCTGCTTTAGATTAAGAATAAATCCCTGTAAACATCATTTTAAACACCACTTTCAGAGAAGCCAAATTAGCATAACACAGCATTTAATGTCCATAAGCCAGAAATTCATTCATTTCCTCCAGATGCTCTACCATTCTACAATCACTGTGTGATATTGGTCAGGATTATAGACTTGAAGTATAAAGCACATGGATGCTACAATACTGTTACCCAAAAGAGCAATGGATATGGTGATCTCTAGTTAGACTGCTACTTTCATCACCAGCCAACCTGATGGGATTTGGAATTCAACAAATTCTGGAGGAATGTATGATGCTCAGTCTTGTTTAATAGAGATGCAACACCCCATTTCCGTTTGAGCACTGTTTTGACAGCATGGCTGGCAGCACAAAACTACTGGGTATCTGTGTGAATAATCAAAAACATTATCAAAAAGCACCAGTGATTTTTCAAAACGGGATGTTTGCTACTCTAAAGAGGAAAAACTCGGGAGAAAACGGCTACATTGGAGAAGGTCCATTCTTATTCTGAAAAAAATCCCCTAACAAAAATTCTCTTTTTTTCATTTCAGTATGATCTTTTGCCAACCCTACTTCGGCAGTCAGTTGTGGTGAGGGGGAGCGAGCAGAGCTTCTTATCACACATCACGTTAAAGCATCACGTTTTTCATGGATACTCACTCCCCCTTTTCACTATGTGTATGCTTAAACTTCAACAACTTCAATCTCTCCGGCCAAGCAGGCACGACAAAAACAATAAGCAAAGTCACAGCTTAGAGGTGTACCGTGACCAAAAGCTGCGCAAGCGCAAAAAAGAAACCCTGTACAGGGGAAACTACAACTCCCTGCCACCCTTGCGTTCAAGTCCTGTAAAGAAGCCCAATGCAATGTGCCCGCTGTTGCGGCAGCATTAGTAGAAAGTGTGTCACTGGGACACGAGGCTCTCCCTAGGAGTCACATGGTGGATGTTCCTGAGCCGCGTGCTGGTGTCTGCGCAGCTGCAAGGAGAGAGTGAGCTTTGGTAGATTAACATTTTGCAGGCGAAGGGAGAGGCAGCGGCATAACCGAGCTGCTGGCTGGCGTGAGAGAATCTTTGCACGCGCAGCCAAGCTCCAATTCTTTCCAATCCGAGTGCCGGTGCAAATTACGAAGTTTAAAGAAGCAAGTCGCCATCGTCCCGTGCAAGCTGAGGTTCTTTTGCATTGCAACATAACTTCGGGCAGGGGGAAAAGAAGGAAGAGGAGGGGAAAGGGAGCCCTTTGCTTTCCTCCCTCCCCACCAATCGAATCTCAACTTGCATCGCCGCTTGATATGAATGACAATTATCAGCTGAACAGGATGGCAACTTTGGATGACAACAACAATGCCCCAGGTAAGCCCCTGCTTTTCATCTATCGGATTCCCACGTCGATTTTATTTCCCTGCCCTTAAAATACCGGTGATTTTAACCCTCCTCATTCGCACACTTACCCTTGATACCCTTTTGTGTAGGACAAAGTTCACTCGGTGTTCAGCCTCCTCCGATATGTTTTGGTTTGTGCACCAGCACCCCTGCTAAACGAAGTCTATGTTTATTCCGCGTAAATTGGAAGGATAGGCAGGGGTCTCACACACACACACACACACACACACANACACACACACACACACAGAGAGAGAGGGAGGTTTAGTATGAATTTCTTATGAACTTCATTAACTGTACATAGGATAAAGGAGCCTTTCCGAACCGCCATCCCACAGAATATATTTTGGTAAGTGAGAGGAAAGTCCGGAAAAAAATCGCTTAGATCCTTTTTGCTTACCCTGTTCTCGTCTCTAGGTCAAAGATCGTTTAATTTGCCACACGTGCACTGTGGCTCCCTCTTGGGGATCGGTAAAAAGGGAAGTAAAGTTTAGATACCTGTTTTAAGGGAGGAGATTAACCTCCTCCTAAGGAGAGGAAAGGGCAGAGCCCAGGACTTGGGTCACTAATCGTCGCAGGGCGACGCCCTTTCTTCTTGTTTGAATTGAGGGGCAGATGGCGAACGGGGGCAGTCCGGAAGAAAAGGGAGCCTTTTTGTTTTCCTGTTGCGCCTCGCCATTATTTTTCAGTGAACTTTCCTCTGGGAGAGTCAGGAAATTCGTAATCTCTCTCGATATTCCCACCTCGCCGTTGTGCTTATCGCCCTGAGATATCACTCCCGGGGATCTTCCCCTCCTCGACGTTTGAAATCGCGTTGCCCCCTCTGGGATCCCACCCCTTTTTTTGGGATTCCCCCATTGAAGGTCTCACGTGTCCTCTGTTCGGACTCAGCCACGTGCAAAGTTTGTTTTCCTCACCAGCCCCGCCCCTACCACCCATTGGCCTATCCCGCCTCAATTACATCTTTAAGCCACGCCTACTTTCGAACGTCAACATTCAGGAAGAAACAGTGCCCTGTCTCCTCCCTCCTGGGCGGGCGTTTGGGTGGCCTTTGCTGGTGGGTGGAGGAGGAACGGGAACCAATGGAGAGTGAGGGGAAGGGCAAAGCGTGAGGGGCGGAGCTGGGACAAGGGAGGAGGGCAAGGGAACCATGTGCGGACAGGACACGTTGGGGAGGCTCGTCCGACTTGCCAAGCTTATTGTCGCGTCTCCTATTCATTAAACTGAGCGAGGGCTCTTAAGATCTTTGGGACATACGAAAATTTTGGTTAAGTCATGAGGCCTGTCCGAATGCCAACTGCGTGAGTGGAACCCGCATCTTGGGATGTGCCCAAGATAAAGTAAACATTAAGTAATGTGAGCATCCCAACCCTTGAACCTCTTCCATTCTGGTAGTTCATCTTCATTTTATTCTGAGACTAATCTGTCCCCACCACCACTAACCACACCAGATGGCAGCCCCTAGCTAACCTTGATAAATAGTATATAATAGGCTGACAGGAATTATCTGGATTGTAGTCTGGTTAGGGAAGTTAAAAACACACAAACACACACTCTTATGTATTTTTGAAGAAGACATTGATTAGCTGCTGTGAAGCTGCCAAGGAAAGTTTATGAACATAACTGCAAGTAGCTGAACTTGATGCAACATCTGATGTTGCATTCGTTTTAAGGTAAGGGTGTCATCACAGTACAAGAGAAATACGGTCATTGAGGGGGCTTCCAGAGTTATCCATATTGCTGGATTGTAGATTTCTTTAGAAATAAACCCACTGGGATTGGGGTTATCCACACTCCATATACTTGCACTTGTATGTGTTGGGGCTTGGATTTCTTTGTGAAAGTGATTTGTAAATGAATGCTTTAGTTTGGGGTTAATAAACATCAGTATAACAGCAAATATCTTTTCTACAAACATTACTCAACCTGTTTTTTGCAACTGTGAGTTTGAGCCTGTTCATGGCCACAAAAATGGTTAAAGCACTGGTTTAGTGTTCATTCCATCACACCACAGGGATCTTTCATATAACATTAATATACACATTAATCTGTTTCAATAAGTGATCAAATTCTCCTCTACTTGCACTGTGATGTCTTTATATCCAAAGAGCTCTTATGCAATTTTATTGCAAGCTTTCCATTGAATCTAGTGTCCTCATGAAGCCAACAAATTGACAAACTCTAGCTATGTATCTAAGATTAACATGATGGCAATGCTCCAATATTATCTACAGCCACTCCCAAGCCTCCACTTGGGTAAACTAGTGACATATATTGCAAACAGACACGACACACCTTTCCCTTCTTCAGACCCATTTGGAAGTTTTCCAGTTTGATGTGCTCGTAACTTTCAGTGTTGTGCCTTCAAGCATTATTTATTCTCTATGACTCACCTGGGATGGTCTGTTTTAATATTCCTGGGAGGGACAGTTGCACATGTGCATAGTTTCCTCCACTGGGATTCCCTGCTCCACCCTTCATGGTGTGATCTGGCAGGTTTTCAAACCCTGCTGCTTACCTATTAAAAAATAGGGAAGTAAGAGTGTTGTAAAAGAGAGGGCAGAAGCAGAGGAGAAAAAGGGCCTGAGCCTAAGATTTGGCAGTAGCTCCCTTAGATCCAAATCAGAGACAAGATGATGAAGATATTTGCCTTAACCAGCCAAGAGAATTGGCTGCTTTCCAGGTCCCTGCAGCCCAGTAGTTCTTAATTCAACTAGATGCTGTAATTTAAACTATCTTCATCCTTGTTTGTCCCTGGTACTTTTCCTGGTCATTATGTTTAAATTCAGAGATTGACAAAAGTTCCAGATTAATACTGGGCCGCATGACATTTGGAGCAGTCTAAGCTGGGAATAGTGAAATTGCTTCTTGAATGTTTGTTGTCTTTAAAATTACTGAGAATTTCCCTTGGCTGCAGTACTGTAGTTGGTGCTTTTTTTCTGGTAAGGAATGTCATTCATAAGCTACTCCCCCCACACACACTTTTTTGGGGGGGGGGGTGGCTACAGATTCCAGTTGACACCTAGATTGCCATTTTTATTTTCTGAAGCTGCAGAAGGAAAAAGAGATCTCTTGTTTTCTCACTTGCTCTCATTGAAACCTAATTTCTGTAGAAGCAATGGTGAATTAGTGCATAAGCAGGTTACCTCTGGCTCATTTAATAGGGAAAAAAGTCCCTTATACTGTAATGTAAGAGGTAGAAATGAATGAAAGGATTTGGGGAAATTATCCCATTTCTTTAACCCTCATCCTGATCTTCCCTGTTTTCTAAGAAGATTAAGTTCTAGGTTAGAAGTTGCAATCTCAACAGGATCAGAAGCCATCTTCCAAATGCACAGAGGATTAGAGGATAGTTACTAGAGATCCTTTTTTAACCCAACAGGTATCTGGGAGCATAAAGGAATGGGGTTTTTTTGGGTGGGGGGGAGAATGCCTGGAATGGGTTGATATTATCCATAACACTAAAACTGGAGGGGGGCGGTATTTCAGGTTCAGGAAATTTAGTAATGCAGGAAGCATACCAAATAAAAAGAATGCAATTTCTAAAAGATGCCTGGGCATTTTTTATTTTTTTTGCAGGAAAGTATTACAGACATTTTTTTTTCCTTCTGGAGAAGGATTCTTCACTCTAGTCCCTTTTTTGGGTGGAAAATATTTTTTAGGGGCAGTCGGGGTGATAAGTATCTATGATAATAAAAGAGTAGCATAAGGCTAGAAGACCTTAGCTAGGAGATCTTGTCTTGCTTAAGGCTGGTGACATCTTAACCTTTTTGATAGGATGTGATAGCCATATGGAGGAGCCAAGCATGATTGGCAAGTTCTAGCAGTTAAGATATTTTGGGACTGCAGACCCAGAAATCCCTGCCAAGACCTCAGTTTGGGAAAGGCTAGATTAATTCATGCCATCGTCTTCCCTGTTGGCAAAGAAGATTGCTTTTGGATTGCCAGCCATAACTGGTATTGTTTCAGCTTCACCTGAGCAAGCTGTTCCAACTCTTGGGTTCCACCTAATAACTGAACTGGCGGAGATAAAGCTTGGCAGTCCCAGTCAAGACTGGCTTGTTGTCAAAGGCCTTACCTGGGCACTGAATGTGCTTCTCCCACGTGATCTTGTTTATAAGCCTTCTGGCATGTATGATTTTGTTTTTGTTGCTCCAAGATTTCTTGGCAGTAATATTTGCCTCCTGGCAAGCGGCCCGATTCTGAAACCTTGAGTCTTTTTTTAATCACCAGGTTCCCATTTTAATTAATCTTTTGGATTTTTTTAAAAGAAATAATTATTTTGGCTTCCACCTGTTTTTCAGTGAAGTTTTGGCTGCCTGTTTCATTGCTACAAGTTGTTTGCTTTTCCTTATTCCATCCCACTCTCATTTGCAGCTTAAGATATAGGTCAAAGTCTGAAAGCAGAAAGAATTGGGTCGCAAAATAAATATGGTAATTTTGGTGAGATGAGTTCAGAGCTTGCAGCTAGGAAATAAACTTTATAAAAGTTTTATCCAGGCGTGTTTGAGAAGAAAAGTCTGCCATACTTCTCATAGACTGGGCTGCTTTGTTTTCTTACTCCTAGTTTATTTACAGTAGTGTTGTTGTGCTCCCATTCCGGTCCAGTTTCTGCAAATGCTTTCTAGAATACGGACACTATGTTCCCATTCACTGTTCTGCCACATCTTATGCAAGTTGCTCGTCCATATTGTAAACTGATTCACTAATTGCCACTTTTTTTTTGTATATGATGATTCACCCAAATAGTATGGTATGAGAGGCATATAGGAAATAAATATTGTAGTTGCGGGTGATGAGAGTTGACATACCTTTCTTAAAGTATCATGCTAATTAGAGATTACTCTTGATAATCAAAAATGCTTCTGTATTCCCAGATAAAACCCTTGAAACTCAGTTGATTCAGTAGATAAGAAACAAGGAAAAATCATCATAGAAATTTAAAGTTTGGAAGGTATTCGGAGGCCATCTAATCTAAATGTCTACTGCAAGAATCTTACTAACACATCCTTGAATGGTGGGCATGTCAGTCCTCTAGACATTTGTTCATCTGGCTGAGATAGAACGTAAAGTATTCTCATGGAATTCTTGCCTGACATATATGACTCAGTAGATCTAGATTGCTAGCTGTATATGAAATAGGGAAACAATTTAATCCCAAATCAATCCTCTGATGTATGTGAGAGGGTTTGTATTATTACCCTTAGCAGCTTGCTAAGTCTTCAGCTATTTGCTCACTAAGCATTTCTTGAACCACATTGCCTCTGCTAGTATAATAAATGAAACATTTTCTTTATTACATTCAGAAATGTATAAATCTCTCTTATGTCCTATTTTAATAGTGTTTTCCCAAGATAAAAATCAGCATTTGGCAAGGTATTTCCATCTCTCTTCTTTCTCCTTTCTTTTCTCTTCTGCATTTTAAAAAGGTGTCTCTTTAGTCATTCTTCCCTAACCTGAACTCTCTTAATGTGCAAGAATGTCCCGTCCCAGAATTCCCAGCCTAAATGACTAGAGGTATTTTTGGGTCAGGCCAGAACCTCAGGTTTGGCTCCAAATTTTTTTTTTAAATATTGACGACTGATGGCATGTTAGAGACATCCAGTTAACTGACAGAAACCATCAGTTGAGAGACTATTCAAGTGCTCTAGGGTAAGAGAGACTAACATAAATTTCTTTTTTTCTCTTTATGCAGGTGGTGTGATCAGTTACATTGGTTCAAATGGATCTTCCCCAAGCCGCACCAGTCCCATCTCTTTGTGTGGCAGTGACAGTTTGAATGGCAGCTGCCAACTGTTTTCCCATCCAACTTTTCCCAACTACTTCCCACCTTCGCCCACTGGATCTCTGGTGCAGGATTCTGGACGCTTCTACGGGGGTAGTTCGGCTGGACTTGGCGATGATGCCTCCCCGTCGTCGTCTTCCTCCTCTTCCTACAGCTCTGGAGGTTCTCCAGTGGGACTCCAAGTGACCTTGGATGATGGGAGGCGTGTCTCCCCTATCAAAAGCACCACCAGCAGCATCACGAGTGAGTGATGAACTGGAAAGCTGCGCTTTGGGGGATGGGATCAGATTGAGGATGCTGAGGTGAGCATGGATTTGAGAGTGAGTGTTGAGATGACCACACCTCACAGGATAGTTGTGGGCTCACAGTTCCATCAACTACCGACTGTTTTGGCAGACTCTGGGATTCAGGTACTTCAATCTACTAGTGTTGCCTTTCTGACAACATTGATTCCAGCTGTGTTCCTCAAAAACAACTATGTGCATCCAATGTGTGAAAGCTCATCAGTGTTGAAGAGGCTGAAGTTGTAGAATTGTGAATCCAGTCTTCAAACAAAAAATCTCATAGCCTTTGTCTTTCTTTCTTCTTCAGAACTCAATGGGATGGTCCTTCTATGTAAAGTTTGTGGTGATGTTGCTTCCGGCTTCCATTATGGTGTCCATGCCTGTGAAGGCTGCAAGGTAAAGTTTTTACCTCTGCATACTTAAGACATTCCAATACTTTGAACAAGGAGAAAATATGTCTTTTTTCACATAAATGAATCTATGAGAAAATATCATTTTGTAAGTCTTTGATAAGATCGAGAGCTGCTTGTGAGCATAGTAGCACTTTTGAGCATATTATGCTCTAGAGATCCGGTCTGTCTATTGATTGCTATTAGTGACATCAAAGATTTATAGTGTGATTTGATTACTTACCTGCTCTTCTATTAGAACTGCCTCAGAGTTGATTGCTTGAGGCTCCCCATCCAGATACTTAATAGTGGCATTCCAAGCTATATTATTTGGGGATAATGAAACTTGTCAGGATTTCTAGATGCCATAGCTGCAAGAATACCTTAGATAGTGACATGCAGCTAAGCAGAGCATAAGATTCCTCTGCAGTCAATTCTGCTTCAACTATAAAAATATTTTAATAAAAAGGCAATGCAATGCACTATTTTTAGAGACTCTTAAACTTGCAATTACTATGGAGAAAAGACCTTTGTGTCAGACTTTATGTAGGTAAATAGCAAATGTAGTTCTTTTCTCCTCTCAGATTTGCACTATAGACCAGTATTTCTGAACCTTAGCAACTTTAAGACTTGAAAGCAACTTTCAATTTTCAACTTTTCAATTAATATGGAGAATTTGGGGAGTTAAAATTCACCAGTCTTAAAGTTGCCATGGTTGAGATTGCTCTAGACTTTTATAAGCTATTGAGGTTCCTACCCTTTTTTCTTAGAGCCAAGCACATAACAGAATTGTTGGGTGAAAAAAAATACGCTTGAGAATGTTCACACCAAAAGCACTTGCAGTTACACTCTGCTTCACAATCTCAAGAGGGATGTATTGAAACACATACCCTAAGAATTAACAATCAGACTTAGATGCTCATTGTCCAGGTTAAATAAAATACCTGTCCCTCACAACTGCAGGGTTTCTTTCGGCGCAGCATTCAGCAGAACATCCAATACAAAAAGTGCCTGAAAAATGAAACTTGCAGCATTGTTCGCATCAACCGGAATCGTTGCCAGCAGTGTCGCTTTAAGAAGTGTCTGAGGGTTGGCATGTCTCGTGATGGTGAGTTCCTGCAGCAGGAAATTAAGAGATCTCGGGAAGAGCAACAGTCTAGTTTTCTGTAAACCTTTTGGTGGGCTCTCAGGGTAATCTCAGAAGATCAGAGACCAAAGGGTAAATCATATGCACTACAATACAGAGGTTTTGGGTTTTCTTCCATCTGTAATTCTTCTGATCTACTCTTTGGTTCTTAACTCTGGAGAGCCCCTAAAAGGTCCGAGGGAGAAAATGGCAAGAGATGGTGAGGAGAGAGGGGTGTCAAGTTACTGCCTTCGTCCATTGGTGATGTACCTCTTTTGAGATATTAGGATCAAGCTCTTGCATCGTGCATTGGACAGCATTGCTGAAGGGTTTGGGGAAGGTTGGGTGGTTCTTTTTTTGGACAGAGCAAGTATTTCAGTCTTGCAGAATTTATTTGCTTGCTAGCATAGATTGTTCTCCAAAAGGAGGACTAAGCACATTTGGACCTGGTTAGTACTTGGATGGAGGATGGCTAGGAAATCCCAGAAATTTATGTTGAGTAAAACGGAAGCAATGGCAAGCTACTTGTACAATTGCAATGATGACGATGATGTATGCCACTTAACCGTAAGCAATTCAGTGTGTGAAATCTCCAGATTTCCACTGAATAGTTTATCCTGCTATTGTTTCCTTTGTCAGCAAAAGGAAAGGCACATAGGCTTTTTCCTGGGTTCCATCAATGGAAAGTCTTTGAAGATGGTTTACCCTATCCCTGCTTCACTTTCTAGGCTTTTTGTAAGAGTTTGTGCTTCTAAGAAAAGCCATGGATTAGATTGCAGTTTTAAAAATATCTATGTTGATCCTTGGATTCCACAGGAATATTTCATGTATTGTCATCTATTTTTCTGTGTCCTGTGCAGCTGTACGATTTGGGCGCATCCCCAAGCGCGAGAAGCAAAGGATGTTGGCTGAGATGCAGAGCGCAATGAACAACATGGCTAATAACCAACTGAGTGCACAGTGCCTCCCTGAAAATCTGCCCACAGGACACCCGCAGTCCAGTACCCTCTTGCTGGGCCACCAGTCTCAACTGGCACCTTCTTCCCCACCATCCTGTGCAGCCTCCCCACCCCAGATTTCTCCTTGCTTCTCCCAGTTTTCTCAGCAGCTGACACCTCCACGATCCCCAAGCCCTGGAGATGTCATGGAGGATGTAATTGCACAAGTGGCTAAAGCCCACAGAGAAATTTTTGTTTATGCCCATGACAAACTGGCTACAGGGCCCCAACCACCCACAGGGAGTAACAGTTCTCCTAGTTGGGACAACAACTGGTTGAGAAATGGCTACCGCACCAATGGGCTGCATCTTCAAAATGACAATTGGAACACTGGCTCTGCCTCTAGTCCTGCTTGCCACCAGAATATCAATGGACATAGGTTTTGTCCCTCTGGGGAAGCAGACCTCTCCCTTAGGCAAGGCGAAACCAGAGTCTTGGTAAGTGTTACTTTGCCATGGAAGTTCTCTTTTGCCTTTCAGATTCAATTGTTGTTAAATTGTTCTCCTGCTGCTGCTGCTGGTGGTTGGGTTTAATGTGTCCGGAAAATCAAGAACTTCCCTGGGATGGGAATGACATTCAAATCAAGAAAGTTATGTTTATCTTAGCTATTTGGTTAATTATTCACCATGTGATTTGGGTGTATTTTTGTCTCCACTATCTTTATGTTCTGGATACTTATTTATTAAAATTGGATTAGTTGTTCTGGTACCTTAAGAGAAGTTGCTTATTTACCTAAGGAAGAGTATTTGTTTTCTCTTCTGTTCTTGAAGCTTTGTTTCAAGAAAAATCTGTTCTGCAGATTTTCTTTTTATTTCATAAATGATTATGGACCATTTAGCAAACAATAACTGGAATGTTTTGTAGAATAAAAAATAATACCCACCATTTGGAGTAGCATTCAGTAATTTTTCAGAGCCTTTTGACCTCTGTTCGAGTGAAGGTCAGAGAATTTGCCCCATTAAAAACTTTGGGTGTGTAATCAGATTGCCCTTATTTAGGAGGTATCTGACAAAAATATTGGCAGGAGATGGATCATGCTTGTTCAACTATAGGCGTGCAATGGAAGGGATGTGTGCATTGAAAATCTTCAATATTTCACTGTGGTTGCACCATTACTACGTGAAAACAGAGTTTTCATGTTTTTTTTTAAAAAAAAGCAACAAGGAAATCAAAATTTGCTAAGATTTTATTTAAGAATGTACATAACAATTAGCAGGTAAGAAAGGAAAAGTTTTTTTTCTTAGAATGGAAAAAATGTATGCAAACAGCCAAAAATGGTGCTTAGAAGCTTTCTTTTTTGCAGGCTTACCTATTTCCAACCACTTAAATCCATACCCTTGTTTGTCCTTACATGACTATTTTCCCTCCCAACAGGCCTGCCCAGTGAATTGTCATCCTCATGGTTATAGTGGCCGCACATTTCAGGAGATTTGGGAGGATTTCTCACTGAGCTTTGTGTCAGCTGTACGAGAAGTTGTGGAATTTGCTAAACACATTCCAGGATTTCAGGAGCTGTCACAACACGACCAAGTCTCACTACTCAAAGCTGGCACATTTGAGGTAGGAAAATTTCCACCTACACTTAGATCCTCCTTACTCACAAGCTATTAATATTCTGTGCCGGGAAATACTTCTTCCCAAAAACCTACTGCATATTTGTAAACAGTGCAGAGTAAAGGTTGTTTTTAAATCCCATCGCAAATTTCCATCTCCTTTTTTTAGTACTGAGAAAGCATTGGAAAGACATTATATGTTGGCATTTTTCTTAAATATAAATTAATTAGAAATAGTTAAAGATTGTTGTCAGGACAGTCTGCTTCTGGGAGGCTTTAATCTAGCCACACCAAGAGCAAAATAAGTGCTTTGAAAAACCAGGAAAAGAATTTGGGCTGAAATTCTGACAAATCGTTTTTGAGATCTTTGAAAGAAGAACAACCACCTTGTGATTTGATCCTTAGCATGCTTTTTGCAAATTAATAGTGGAGGAAAGGGTTAGGGCTAATCCTTACCAACATGACTGCAGGGTATGGGATTGTTTGTGCAAACTCAGCAGTATCAGAAATTGTCCTTTTGTATCTTCATTTCATCTATATTGCAAACGAGTGGCTTTTGTGGCACACCACTACCTTTGCCTTTTAATAAAAATGAGTTCCTATGGATGCCACTGGTCCTGGTGTTACTATGTAAATGTTTTTCAATGTCACTACATACTTATTGACATTATAGTCAAACCTTTATGACTTCAAAGTAAAATTAAGCCGTCAACACAGTTCATACCAATTTGCCAGATATGTTTTACTGGGAATGTGGATATTTATATGCATAGTAGCAGAGAAAGCTAAAAGTAACTTCATGCTTTAGCCCACGAGATTGTCATATTTCTCAAGCTTATGCTATGATAGAGTGTTTGCATTAATTTTTTTAATCCATTGGCTTTGGAAGCATCTTGGAAGATTCTTGGCAGGAAACTCGAGTATTGTAAAATGGTGTTACATCCTAAAACTTGTATTCATGGAAAACTTGGCCACAACATTGAATTAAGACCTTTGTGAAGCTGTGTGTGTGTGTGTGTGTGTGTGTAAGCCTCCATTTTTCTTCTTAAGTAGTCATATCGATGGGCTTTTTATAGCAGTGAAAAGACATCAAGTGATTGATATAGTAAGATTCTTCATTTTGAGTCAAGTTGTTGCCATGGCATGAAAGGCACAAATTGCAATTATAATCCTTCCTAAATTGTAATTATAATCTCAAAGTATGGAGATACTTCTTATGTCATTTTGGTATTTTTTTAAATGCATTTGACCAGTGTTTGTGGGAGCATATTATATTCTGAAAGCTCTTTTATCTTTTCTCTCCAACCCTAGGTGCTGATGGTTCGGTTCGCCTCCCTTTTCAATGTCAAGGAGCAGACTGTAACATTCATGAGCCGCACAAAGTACAACCTTGAAGAGTTGTGGGGGATGGGCATGGACGACTTGTTAACATCCATGTTTGAGTTCAGTGAGAAGCTTAGTGCCTTGCAACTATCTGAAGAAGAACTGGGCCTCTTCACAGCAGTGGTGCTGATCTCTGCAGGCAAGTATCCGTTGACCTAGATTGGTTCAGTCCCAGCATACCTTGTTCTCATTCATTTGCTGTCCTTGCCAATGGCTTCCATATCTCCAGATTTGTGATTCTTCACTACCCAATGTAACTAACCCCCAGCTCCCTCACACAAATCTTTTTAAGTCCCTACCCTCCAAATACTAGAAACCTTGTAGGTGTAACTGAAATTCTCCATGTTCCTCTTCAATCCCAGAAGCTCTCCCTTCAACATTACATTTTAGCAATGCTATGTCCTCGGGGACAAAACCTTCGTTTGTTGTGAAGATGCATGGCGATGGTTCTTTAGAAATAATAACCAACTATGTTTCAAGGATTGTGATTTGCAGGTCATCTCTGACATGATTTTCTCTTACAATTGGGCATTCTTGTGACCTGGAGGGAGGCTAGACATTTCTGATATACTGCAGTCTGGACTCTGGTTTTATGTACTTCTTTTGCAGCCTTCCTCTGCAGTACTTACTGTCCATTCCTCTCCATGTAGATCGCTCAGGCATTGAGAACCCAGCATCGGTGGAGCAGCTGCAGGAAACTCTGATCCGAGCACTGCGAGCTCTCATCCTCAAGAATCACCCCCAGGAGACATCCCGCTTTACTAAATTGCTCTTGAAGCTGCCTGATCTGCGCACCCTCAACATGCACTCCGAAAAGCTGCTTTCCTTCCGCATTGAGGCTCAGTAGAAGATAGTGTGGGCAGAAATACTGCGAGTCCAGGCTCCTGACCAATTCTCCCTGCTTTATTGCACTAACCAGACTATTTTGAGCCTGGACCTGGCTGTCTATTTATGTGGGTGTAGCAGCTGCTCCTACTGCCTGCTCAGATACAAACAGCACAACTGCCTTTGTAAATATATCCTTGTATATTGGAACCCTCTCTTCCTGGCTGTGGTGCCAACTTCAGGAGAAAAATACAATGAAAGCAAACTGTCTGGGTGGTTGTTCTTCCTCCTTTTGTTCACTTGTTGCTCTCCTAAGTTGAAACTACTGTGGGGATTAGGATCAAGTGTGGCATGATCCTTTGGCTGCTACCAGAAGGAAAGCAAGTCTTAGATAGAGGCAGGTAACTGGAGCCCTATTGGCTTTTTATAGCGAGGGTGATGTGGTCTGAAGTCCTGTAAAAACCACTAGGTGAATTTAGGCTCACCTGCTTTATTTATTCCTTAAAATGTCCAACTTTTCCTTTCTGGTGTAGGAGACCTATGAGTCCCTTTGTGATAGGGCAAAATTATTTTGAAATAATGTCCTTTGTCAATAGAAATGCAAGGGAAATAACTAAGCCACTGTCTTTGAAATACTCCTGTCTAGCAGAGAGAAAAAAAGGCATGATCACCCATCCTCAGATTAAATTTAAATAAAATGAGGTATTCGAGCAATTGGCCTCTTTTTCCACAGCCTGAATGCTTGGTAAACTTTCTGTGTCTAGGGGAATGAAGTTTTACCCGTTAAGACAGGCTTTGATGGGTAAAATGGAAGAAGAAAACAATTGCGGAACAGATTTCAGCCCAACCTTGTACTCAGTTTTGGCAGATAAAAGAAAGGATGTTATGCCAACTACCATTTACCAGAAATGAAACACCAAAAGTCAGCTGGGGCTGTGAGTTTTTTTTTTTTGTCTTTGTTTAAGGGTAGGTTTGTTTGTTTTTTAATCATATATTTATTACATAAATATATAGTAAAATAGACCAGCAACAATTACCATAAAAATATCTTTCTTTAAAATCCTGACCAAAAACACAAAAAGGGTTATTTTTTTCCCCTGCCCCAGACTTTTCAGGGTTATTTTTTTTTTTCAAAATCGCACGTCACAGACAAATTGTGATTGTCGTATTTTTTACATCAGCAGCTTCCTGCTTCCCAGATGCAAAAAAAGGAAAAGGAAAGGAAGAAAAACAGAAACAGAAAAAAGAAAAAGACAGTAAGGGAGAGGGAGGGAAAAGGGATGAGGCAGAGGGAATACTTCACCCACCTGGTTTTTCCTTCCCTCTGAACTCTTTCCCCACCAACCCAACCACCCCTTCAGAAAACCCCATCTCCCAAATGTACATTCACTAATTCCCTGCTCACAGTTTCTTTCCCTGCTCTGGACTGCGAGGGGAAAACCACGATGCATAGTATATTGGGGTTTAAGTATAAAGTTAAGTACAAAGTTGCCTCCTTACTGGAAACTCCTTTCTATTCTTCCATAATCTTTGATGATAATCTGAATTCAAAATTTAAAAAAAAAACCCTTTCAGAAAGAAAGACAGACTGGCTGGGGTGATGGTGAAAAAGGTAGTGGGATACTATTTATAGGACTGCATGAGGTATGTACTGGCAAATACTGAGAGGAGGTGTGGGAATAATAATGTTTCTCTCCCCCCACCCCCCACATGAATAGGTCTATAACGTGAAAAAAAACTGCTTCTTACCCATAATCATTAAGTGCCCCACATGGAGGAAGGAACTTTGGGGCACTGTGCCCTGAGAAGCAACACCTTTACTACAGATTGCAAAGGATTTTGCTTCTCCAAGGGTGGCTCCCACCCACATAGAAATGGCACAGCGTACAAAAGAGGTGGGAGAGATACTGTCTTCCTTGCACTGAACTCTGGGCAAAATGTGAGCATGGCATGATAGGGAAAATGACACCTGAGGTGGCCAAGTATCAAAGTATGAAGTGTAGTGGGAGGGATTCACATCCTGAGATCTTCACATCACATTAAGGATAAGTTACGACCCAGGCAGCAGCCTATGTATCCTACCCCAGATGACATAAGATGGATGACAGTGCCCCAGAGGACATAAGATGGATGACAGTGCCCTCTATAGGTAAATGGCCACATAGGAATAAAGTCAGAGGCCTTCTTTCTCCATTAGCAGCTTTCTTGTGTAGAGTGTTTTGCATATATAAATCTCTAGTACAAAGGAGGAGGGGAGAAAAAAAGCAAATTCTACCTTTCTGCATTCAAACTCCTTAAACAAAAGCTATTTCAGCTCCCCCTAGGAGGTGGTGTTATGTATGTGCTGGTGATGGAGAGAAGAGAGAGTTTTAAATGAGGACTACAATCCAGATCCTAAAAACATTTACAGGTAGTACTTGACTTATGGCCATTCATTTAGTGACCATTTGATGTTACAATGGTGTTGAAAAAAGTGACTTATGGCAGTCCTTGATCTGATAATCGCTGCTGCCAGCATGCCTGCAGTCATGTAATCACAACTTTGGTTCTCGGCAACTTGTGATTGTTGCAGCACACCCTGGGATCATGTAACTGCCATATGTCATCTTCCCAGCTGATCTGTGACAAGCAAAATCAACAGGGGAAGTCCGATTTGCTTAACAGTTGAATGATTCAGGTAATGACAGCAGCAAAAAGATAATAGCAAGGTGTGACTTGCTTAATGACTGCATCACTTAGTGACAAGTTTCAGTCCCAATTGTGGTCTTAAGTTGAGGACTATCTGCCATTTTAAAAGCTTAAGGGGTGCAAAATGCATTCATTCCTCACAGCTGACGAGGTGATATTGGCCAGGCTGAAAAGATTTACTTTGGCTATAATGTCTTAGTCTTATCAATCAAGTAATCCCTGTGAAAAAGAGGTTCTTGCCTCTTCCTTGTAAGACACAACCAAATGAAGCTGGTTGTTTTACAACATGATGCTATTACTTGATCGTACTCCATAGGTGTGGATTGAAACTATAAAGTCTGAATTAACCTAGTGTTGTAAATTCTAGCTGAAGTGATAATCTGCTAGTTCATTCACAAACTATTGCTATCTAACAATAATGCTATCCTACAAGCCATTATCATATAAATGTCAACCGGATCATCATCCAAGTTTCATGGTCTCAAGAGGAAAAAATCATTTTCTTAATTTTAAATACCCCAGGCTTGGCTTTCTATCTTAAGAAAAAAACCCAAAAGCCTAGCTTCTCAAATTATTTAAGGAAATACAGAATTTAACCAGATCACTTCAGCCTGCTAGGCAAGAACAACGAAGGGTTCATAACTACAGTGGGCGCTAAGCTGAAATCACAGAAATGTTTCTAATTGGACAAACCATCTCTCATTCCTTTCAGAGTCTCATAGGGACAACCAAACACATCAACGAAAGTAGTATAATTAGCCAAGTCAAATAAACTAAAACAAATAGCTAACATTTCTGTCTCCCCCTATGCTGCCTTCCATTTGAGACTTTGGAAGGAGGCTCTGCATGTATGTAGAGCAAACTTGTTCAAAGTGCAGATGGAGTTTACACTTCATATATATATAGGATATCTGTGCACAGTTGAAATAACTATACTTATTAAATATATATGCTCTAGATGAAGTCAAGCAGGAGGTTCTGCACAAACTCCCTGAAATGAATGAGCAGTCCCACTGGTTTCAGGTAGTGTCTAGAAGTTGTTCCTTTTCAGTTCAACTACATAT
>AZIM01002021.1:209683-226102 GCA_000516915.1 Ophiophagus hannah | reverse complement strand
ATCTATATATATATTTTCCCCTCAGGACTATAAAGCCGATCTTACATCTTGAAGTTCAGTATGTGTGGGAAATTCATAAAGGAGAGTACCAAAATACTATTTTATAGAGGCTGTACTATTTGATATAAGGCAATGAGGAATTATTATCCTGCCCCCTCCTCTCTGATAATCAGGGGCATCTTTACATGCTTTGTAGATTTCAAACATAAGATGTTCCAGTTACACCTTTTTCAAGGCAGAACTAGTTTCCAAGTTGGGTTATATATATAAAATATTTACAGAATTACAAATGCTGAACAGACCGTTCACTTGATTGATGTGTGAAAGTGTGTCCTTGCTGGCAACTTACAGAGTATTGTTAAGGCTTCTAGAAAGATGAATGTAGAGAAGTGACCTCAAGATGGGGGTAGCGCTGAGGCTTGAATGGTACTTCAGCTGCCCTGACAAGATGAGGGAATATGAGACATTAGTGAAGTGAGGCCAAATGACAAACATGTTTGAAACAGACACAAACAAGAATGGGGAAAATGAGGTAAGGTTAACAGTGAGAAGGAAAATGTTTGCAAACACACAGAAATGCATTTAAGATATACCTCAACTCTGCCACAAGTGCTTGGCAGTATAGTTTGAACCCAGAGAATAGGCAAGGCTCAGTACTTCTAGCTTTTAGGTATATTCAGCCAGGCACAGCAGGAATATAATCTTAGTATGGGAAAGAACAAACAGGGAATGCAAAACCAGCATGATAGAAGCAGAGACCCACTGGCATGTGTGTATGAGATAGGGACCTTTTCATAGAGAAACAAATTTGTACTAGATATGTTTGTACCTCTTAAAAATATTAAAATACATACAGAATTTGTTAGCTTAAAGCCACAAGATTGGACACCCATACATCTGAGGTAATTTACACTGCAGATTCACAAGTGCCTCATTTTCATTATTACACAAGTAAAACATACACATTTAGACACGAGCCAATGCTGATAGGGTGTTAGGAACTCATCTGGGATCACCATAAACCAGGGTGTATCTTTCTCATATACCAGTAAGATGTTTATGTAGGAACACCACCAACAGTCAGAATAACATACCCATTGAGATAAAAAAAATACATGTGACCAGCTCTGGCCTCAGCAGGGTCTCCTGGCAGCACAATGCCTAAACTGTTTCACGACTTGTGCCTTTGCTCAATCTACAAGTGCAGAATAACCTGCCTTTGGATGGCATTCCATTTTTCTTAAGCTGTCCAAGTTTTAAAAAAAGAAAAAGAATCTGTTAGAGCCCTGGGCTGGCAAAGGGGATGCTGCACCTACTGTATAGTACATATAGTACAGGGAGTAAAGCAAACTCAGCTCAACCCCCTCCTCCCCCCCAAAAAGGGAGGAAGGGTATTAGTTCTAATTGAAGGTGGGATTTGGAATAAGGTAATGATAGGAGGATTATTTGAGATCTGGTTTTTTAGGCTTCCAGGTTAAGGGGAAAATTGCAGACTCGTTACGGTACCTATGCAAACTTTTTCAGCCTGGCAAGGAGCATTATAAATGGTAAGAGAGCCATAGTTTCTGCAGCCCTTTGCAAGTAGCAGAAGTATATAGGTAGTCCTTGTTTAGCAACTGCCACAGTTATGACAGTGATGAAAAAAATTATGCAACTAATCCTTGCATTTATAACCTTGCAGGTCTGTAAAGCAAAGGAAACTGACATAAGATCGCAAACACAATTGGTTTCACTTAACAACCACTTCATTTAACAACCAAATTGTCAGGGATAAATGAGGATTACCATGTAGTTCAATGTTATCAAAAGAAATTAACCTCCAGAGGTTTATTTTTCTCTTTTAAAGAACTATGTGGCAGATTTTGGGGTAAGAACTTGAAAGGCTGGCTGCTGAGGGAGAGTAGTAAGTCAAGAACTAGCACTAGGGAATAATGTGTGTCTCTCAGCTGAGACTGTCCAGCTGGGGCTCCTTGATCTGTGGGAGAGAAAGCGGGGAAGGAAAAGAGAATAAAGAGGCTGACCTGAGGCATGAATGTCAAATACAGTGGAACGGTTTTTGGCAGGCAGGCTGGGGAAGAAGATCTTAAAAACTGTTATTTTAGGTCAAAATCAGCTTTTTATTTTTTATGTATTGCTTATTCTTATTCTAACTGAAAATAAGAAGAATTATGAGACCTTCCAAACACTAAAGTTTTGCAGAATGCAGGAATCTTGTTTTTCTGCCTCTCTCTTTTGAAGCAACAGCCCCTCACTTGGATGCCATGAGAATTTAGACAACTGGAATACAATGGTATAAAATTAAGGCTGAAGATAAGTTTATCAGTTAAAAAATGATCTGAAAAAGGATTTATTTGGAATCTTGTCCACAATACTTTGGCTTCAACTCAATTAAATGGAATTTATGGAAGCTGAACTTTAGAATCAACCCAGATGTTTGAGCCAATTAATAATTTCATTCTGATTTTCTTTGGAGAAAACTCATCAAAGTGGCTAGGGTTTGCTTGCAGAAAAAAGCAACAACTTTTGAAAATTCCTCAAAAAAAGGCATTCTTCATGCTTATTTGTGCAGGATTTCTTGGCCTAAATAAGTGGGCAGAGCATCCTGGAATACTCTAGAAATTTTCAAAATGCCATGTAAGAAGCACAATGGCCACAAATTCACTGCTTCCGAAGGAAGATACAGAAATATTTTATATACTGGCCACATCTGTAGTAGGTGCCAGCTTGGGACAAACATTCCATCTTAAGTGAGCAAAAAGAAGTAATTTTTAAGAAGAGAATTTCAAATGGCTGATTCTTTTTCAACCTACCCTTATGCTGGTTTTTAGGTATTTTTTTAGCTGATCAGTCCAACTCTCTTTTATATTTACATTCATTTCTAACCTAACTGAATTGATATTGTTTCAAACTCTTTTTACAACTGAATTGATTGTGTTTCATGCATGTGTATGTGCATCTGAAGACCTCAAATCTCTCTCAAGCAACACTCAACTCTTTCAGATGCTACATTCATCACTGACCCAAGGAGGATTTCACACATTCGGTTGTCCTAAGAACTACCGAATGTGTCGATTCAGTAAAAACATTGTTTGTGATCACCTTCAACTCAATAGCAGCTCATTCATAACAGAAAACCACCAGCATGGAAGGTATATGCTAATAAACATGCTTGAGGCTTAGAAATTACATACCTTGCAAAGCATCTCAAATTCTGAAATGGATAAGAATGGGTTGGGAATACTAACCAGCTTTGTGTAGTGCAGATACATTAGTGAAAGCTGTACCTCTCCCTAAATGAAATATGAATAAGGATAGAAAATTAGTTAGCCAGTAAAACCTTTTGACACATTTCTGTGATAACCTGGGATCCATTAAAATCTTTTCAGTTTGGAATGAATAAATAGATGGGGGGGAAAAGAGTATAAAAAGATAAAAAGTAGCTTGAGTTGAATTCAATTCCTGATTACATGGATAATTCTGAATGTCTTTTCTTTGCCAAAATTTTTTCAATATTCCAGTTAGAAAATACACATCTCGGAGATCTGATAATCCCTGAGATGCATAGAAACTTAAGGAATTTTTTTGTTTCCTTTCTTTACAACAGTTGTATGCCAGCAGCCCAATCATGAACAGTGGGTGGATGTGGTGCTGAAATACTATTGCAGTAGTAAGAGATTGGTTTTGAAAATTCAACTGGAAAATGGTTAAGTAGAAAAAGGCTCCTGCCTGAAAACCTGGAACAGCATACTGCTGTTTTAACAAGACTGTTTAACAAGACTACATAAAGTCAAAGGACAGTGCAGGAGTTACCAGTGGGTGGGAGTCACAAGTGGGTGGGAGTCACAAACTGATAGCTAATGCTCTATTGTATTTATTCAGTGAGTTTCAGTTTAAGCTTTCAGATTTTGTTGTAACTCTTTTCTGGCCAGAAAGCTGGTTCCTACTACTCACATCTGTAGAAATTCCTAAAAAATTTCCACTGGAAGAGTCATGGAAAGAAAGCATTGAAAAAAAGCTAAGGAATCTTACAGCCTTACTGGGAAGCATCCATATTTAATTCTGAATAAGAATGGGTCTTGCATAGTGGGAAAGCAGATGATTAAGGCTGGGTTCACACATTATATGTTTTAACCATGATTTAATGAATAAATTAACTGAGTTCATAAAACATGCAAAATCATGAACTATGGCTTAAAAAGATGGCTAAGTTTCATACAACATGCTAAGCTAAAATCAAGGAAAATCACATTGTATCTTAACATAACGTATGAAGCCAGCCTAAGAATAATGTAGTAGGCTAAGAGTAATGGTTGTATTAAAAAAAAAGTCTATCAAGAAAAAGGGGAAGCTGCTTGGGATGGTTATACTAACACTGGGCACTATTTAAAAACCTACTAAACTGTGATGATCTTAGCACAGAAGAGAGCTCTGGGCTCCTGAAGCAAAACAAGGACAGCACAGAGGTACTTACAGATCACAGCCAATTCATCCTGTTTTAATCAAATACTGTGCTTCCCTTACCTAATACTCCTTCGAGATAATTGTTTCCATGCTCTAACTTTACCCAATTGCACCACCAAAAGCAGATATAGCTGTCAAAATCTCCAACCTGGAACTAAGCAAAGGCTGTTCTTGTGAATAAGTGCTATATAAATCTACGTGGATAAGTGCTATATAAACTTCTATGTCAGAACACTTGCATGGCACCAGAGAGGTCCCACATTCAGTTCATAGAAAGCCTTATTACCAGAATATGTCTTTCACTCTCTGAATGAGGGAGCAGAAAATGATGTTTCCATGAAAAATGCAGCCCTACCTTTTGTAGAGGATTCTGAATTGCCAGAAACCCAAACAGTTGGATCACTTCATTTCACTGCTCTCCAGCCTCCCGTTCTGCTTGACTCTTGGGTGCCATCGCTGGGGGAAATGGCCTGAAGCATTGGGGACTGCTGCCCGCCCAAGGAGAGAATACTGAGCTACAGAGGACACTGGTCTGCTTCCATTTAAGGCAGAAACTTATGTCCATAAAGTGAGTCTTTGATTCAAGTCCAAAGAGGGTATTTTCCGTCAAACCTTTAAGATATAGGATCAGGGCCTAGCAAAACAATTTTAATGGCCACTTTGAAGCAAATCCAGTGATTTCGGTAGGATTTCCTTCTGGTTAGAGGAGTTCAGCCTAATTAACCTCTGTCTCTCACAGACACAGGAACAAACACAATATACATGCTCTCTCATACACACAAGCACACATACCTCATTTTGTTGCACGGAAGATTAATGTAAGAGGGGAACTGTTTACCAAAGACTTGCAAGCCTGTTTCATTGGACCAATACAGATTTTAGAAGGGATGAGTAGTATTAGAGAAGGGCAGAACAATGAGGGTTGCAGCAAGAAGAGGCAGTGTTAAGTGGTCTGAGTAAACTATCTACTTTCAGAAAAGCTGGATTAAGTATGAAGGAACCTAAGTTTCTAATAAGCTGTGTGCATATTGTGTAGGTGTACAGGGAGTAGCATGTTATGACACAAGTAAAATAACAAAACACCAGTCTTTGAAATTAGCCAACCAGACTATAAAGTTCCTCATCTTTGGGTGCTTTTCAAATTGTTATTGCATGGATATGAGGCTTTGGGGATAGTTTCAGGCAAGTTTCTTCAACATCTAAGCTGAACAAAAAAGTTTTCTCCCTCAAAGAAACCCAGGATTAGCTCATATCTTCAAGGCAAAACTTCTGCATCTTCTCAAGATACATTATTTCAATGGACCCAGTTTTATTCCTTGGGGAAACAGATGGTGGAACAACAACTGGGCATGGAGTTTCCTCTGCACTTTAAACACAAACATCTAACTCCCACATCAAGAAAGGCTGAATGCCGCTCTAAGAAAAATGGAATAATTAAGAAAAACCGCAAATGTGGTCTTATTTTTCATAATGTATCCTGTTTTTGTACCAGAGGTATGTATTCCATACCACTGGAAATCCCACTTAAGGTCTGTTCTGAGGTTTCATTGGGCTTCATAAACTGTCTTTACTGCCATGCAAGTTAGAAACTTGCTTTTTTTAAAGAAAAAAAAAAACATGAGACTGTTAAGATCTGTATTCAACATCACATTTGATGACTGGGGAACAGGCATTGCCTTGAATATTATCCAGTATGATTGCTGGCATTTAGGATCCCAGACTCCCTTCAATTCAAGCCCAGCAATTACTTCCCCATTTAACCCCATGTCATTTAAAGATGATATAAACAAAGCAAAAATCAAACAAACAAACAAAAAAAGCATTATGTTTTTCCAACCCAAATTTTTGTTTGTGTGATTTTTCTTTTCTTTTTTGTGAACAGACCCGTACAAAGATTTTTCTTCTCAATTAAAAAAAATTATACATATTTATATATATATATATATATTCTGTATATTAGCTTAAATTGGAGCTGAGTTCTCCATGCGCCGGCCTCTGAACCTTCAGATGGTACATCCAACATGCACCCAACCCAACGTGTAACATTTCCCACGGCGTCTTGAATGAGGTAAGAGGTAAAGGGTTTCTTTTTCCAACGGAAACCATGTGACAGAGAGAAAGAACAAAGGAAGGGGGGAATAAAAATATACCCCTCTCCCGAGTAACATCATATTACAGTTGCAGAAAAAGAAAAAAGTCTGGCTATTAAGTTGACAAGAAATGGATCTATCACAGATAAAGCAGTTTAGGAGAGATAGAGAAGTCTGATCTATTAACAGTGTTAAGTGCCAAAATACTTGCATTAAGGTGATCACAGTCTGGCTTGCATTAAAGGTGAAAAAGACAGGAAGAAAGCGGGAAGCTGGTGGTTGTTATCTTGTTTTTGTTTTTCTCTTTAGAAATACCTCCTCCAAGGGCAAATCTTTAGAGTGGGGATTCATAACTGGATGTTCCATGTCAAATATGGCCCTGTGTACCAATTACTCCACCTTCCCCAAGCATCAGCCAAGAGGCAAAAATACAGGATTAAAGGCAGGGCTGGTGGCTATTAAAATGGGGTTGTTAGGCCTGATCACAATTTACCATATTCCCCTTCTCCAAATGATGTTCTCATAAAGCTAACTTCTGGCCAGAACTTCAGAGGTTCTATTTTCCAACAACCAGTTACAACCACATAAGCACAACACTAAATAATGACAAAAAAAAGCTGAAATCAAATGGAAACAATATCTAATTTGAAAAACTTGAGGTGTTTTTCTTTTACCAGCTTGGCCAATTCAGTTTTACAAATGTGGGTAGCCTGCCTCCAAGTTCCCAACTGGATCACCTCTGATACAGTTCATGCAACCTGAGGCTTGGGGCATTGCTCTGCCCATGACAGTTCAAGTTAGGCAGAATGACCCTCCTTTTGTGCAAGGAAGTGGATTTGAATATTATTTCATTGATCAAACACCCCTCCGAAAGGGAAAATTAGATTTAATCAGGCCAGGATAACCTTTCCAACAGGCCTTTTAAGAGAAACCTTTGCCTTTTCTTCCCATGTGCACAGATACAACTGGGACTACAAAAGGGCCAGTAATTCAGAAGTGCAGGGGGACATGGAATGCTGTAGGAGAAAGAGAAGTTATTATGCAGAGCCTACAACCTCTTAATACAGAAAGGCTGTACAATCCTGGGTTGGAAAGGGTATGCCATGTCCCCATTAATTTCACTGTCTTCATGTTTTCTGTATTGCTAAGTGCCATTCCCCCCTCCCCCCCCAAAATAAGAAAGAATTGAAACCTAACTTTGATTCTCTTGGAGCACTGAAGGGTTAGGATTTCTACTATTTTCTTCCCCAGAGAGAAGGGCGTTGAAGGGAGGGTGCAGCAGGGCAGCAAGAATACTAGTGCAGAAAGAAGTGTACCGCCACGTGGCGTGGGAAAGCGTGTGCAAAGAATTAGCAAGGGCCATTTCAAAGCCCAGTGGGAACATTGCATGCAGCCTTTCAGCTGGGAGGGGGCAGCAGGTGTAGGTGGGAATCTGTTAAATCCACCCACCTTGCTGAACATGGAGGTAGATTGGCTGAAGCTTTGGGGAGGGAAGAGGGCACTGGGACAAGGAAGAAGGCTGATGAATATACCTCTCAACACTGGAACACAAAGCAGGCACCTCTTAAGAAGCAAGCCCTGCAGTGCCATTCAAAGCAATATAAAATAGATCTTGTCATCTGTTTCCCTATTAAGGGAGGAGCTGAGGGGAAGGATTTTTATCTCACTCAAAGTGCATTTGTCCTTCACATGTGGACCTTCAGCCTCAATTTAGGTTTATTCTTTTTTTTTTTGCAAAACATCTGTGACCTTTCTCCTCCCACCTGCCCTTAATAATTTAATAGGATTTCTCTTTTCCTCTCTCTCTCTCGGTTTCATTTCTTTCTTTCTTTTACAAAAAAAGTGCATTTTCGATTTTAGCCTCCCAGGGAGGATAACTAAATGCTAAAAGTTCTTAAAGAAAAAAACAACAACCAAACACACTCTGACGTTTCCTGGGACTGTTATGTGCAAAAGAATATATATATATATTTATATGTAGATATATTTATATATATTGGTAATCAAGTCCGTTTAAACGAGAGAGGTTTGATCAGGGCTCAAGAGGTGCCAATTGTTTCCAGTGTTGTGGGGATGTGTGGGGGGAGGCAGAAAACTTTTCTTTAAAGAAGGGGAGAAAGGCAAAGCATTTTGGAGGGAGAGGGGAGAGAACAATATGTGGATTGTTTTTCTCTTTTTTATGTTAAAGTTTAAGACAGACATTTCACCCTAGAAAGATGACTTTGGACAACAGGGGACATAACAAGGGGGCAGGTGGGAATTGTATTATTATTATTATTATTATTATTTTAAAAAAATCTGCCTAGACAAAGAATGTGTTGGCTACTGCACATGTCTACCTCATAACCCAGATTTTGTGTAGCTTTGACTTTTTTTCATGGCCCACCCCCTGCCAAGGATGCCCTTGCTTCCCCTATCCAGGGGATTCATTGATGCTGACGTGCAATATTTAGAAAAACAAAACAAAAAACAAAAAGAAAGAAAAGAAAAGAAAAGAAAAAAATGAAAACAACAAAACAGAACAAAACAATGAAAATCTGTTGTGTCCGAGGTGATGAGGTGAGGGCCTTGTAACCCAAGTCCAGACATCGCCCCAGCCCCAAATTGCCCCATGTCCCCAATTCACCCACACCACCCTGTTTGCCCCCTCCCTCCATCCCTCCTCACGCCCTAAACTTCCTGATCCTCAAAGACCTCAAGGAAGAGTGGGGGGAAGAGCTCCGTGGGGCATTCCACCTTCATGTGCAGGAAGCGGCTGGCATGGCAAGCCCCAATCATGCGCAGGTCGGTCACCTTCATGAGGAGCTTGGGCCAGAAGTGGGGAATGTTGTGTTTGCGATAATTGATGTAGTGTTCAAATGCCAGCAGATAGGTCTCTTGGCATTTCTCAATCTTATCAACGCAAATAAGCCCACTGCGATCTGCAAAACAAATAGAAAAGAGGACACACGTCAGGCAGGCTGAAGCTTCATGTGTAAATTTGCCCCCCTGCAATCAACCAAGTTGCCCCAATCCCAAGTTATCTTTCTGACTCACTAAATCTACCAAACCGTCATTGCTCAGATTAGAATTAACTCTGTGTCCTCCGTGTGGGCAAAGCACAGCACCTGAAGTTCAGCCTCCTTAGTTTTTTCTGCTCCCCCACCCCCATAAAAGAGAGCATCCGCAAATGTGCTTGTGTTCTGACCCAACCTGGTTCCAAAAGAGCAAACACCAGACAAAGGCAGCAGCCCTCACCTTTTAAGGTTTAATCAACAAATTCTGTTTCTTCACAGATAAAAGGCNNCTTCCAACTAATTAGCTCCGACAAGAAAGAGCCTTGCCAAGGCTGCCAAAAACCCAGAGATAAGAACTAATTTCCAAGAGTTTTCAAATAATAACTATAATGTCCACGAGGCTGAGTCTCAGAGCGTCTTTGCCTTCTGCAAAGAATGCTTCTACAAGCCTGGCTTTTATCCTCTTGAGGGAGGGGTCATTACCTTGCAGCCTTACTCCCGAGTCACCTGTGCTGCTGTAACTGCTCTCTCCTACGATCAATCCTGCGCGCATACGCACTTGGCACAGGCTCCTCAGGAACCTCCTCATCGCTGCTGCCAGCCCCCACAATCTCTGAAGGCAGCAGTTCACTCCCTAATGGTCCTGGCCCCTCATCTGAGTCCTTGCTCTCCACCATTCGCACCTGCTGCCGGCTAACCACAACAGCTTGCAGGAAGAGACAAAGACTTTGTGAGACAGGATAAGATCTTTGTCAAAGTCTGTAGGAACTGGCCTGACTGGCTACTTTTGGCCCAAAGGATTAAAGTTCCTATTCCTACTCTAGTGTTTTAGATATACAGTTTTTCTATGTATATGAAGAGACTCCAGAGATTAAAAGTGGCCCTTGCTCACTGCTTACAGCTATGTTATAATGATCTTCAGGAAAAGAATACAGATAGACCTCACTTAATGACTATTATTGCGACTGCACCCAATAATAGTCTCGTTATGACTGTCAATAAGCAATTCTACCAAATGTTGCTTAGTGACAGTCATAATATAACGAGAATGACTTTTCACTCTGAATCACTCAATACTATCTTCAAGATGTCCCTCAAATTAAACTGACTATGTTTCCTTTCTCTCTGGTTTCTCAGTGCAACTTTCTTACCTGAACATAATGATGCAGTCCAGTTAATGACATCCAACCTGAATTCAATTTTTCAACACATCCAAAGGCCACTTTAACTAATCCTACAACTGACTGACTGAAGCCATTAAATTAACCCTCTTCTTCATTATTTAATACCCTTTTAATCCTCCAACCATTCACTAGCCAGGTACAGCATCCCCTAATTCCACAAATGTGACACATATTCTGCTGTAGCTGGAGATTTGAAAAACTGTGAAAAAATATACCTAAAAATACAAACCTATTGATGGTCATGGCCTCACTTAGGCATTGACAAATCCGAAGTTGCATGTTGCCCATCCTTGACCTCAATGAAAGGTTGCAGCTAAGATGCTAGCCCACAAGCAGCCAAAAGTTCAGGTTCTACCATCTCCGCAAAGTACAACTTTAATCTGAAGTCTTACAAAGCTATTGATAATTAACAGGGATAATACTGAGCTATATGCAACCTTGGTCTGAGTCACCTATGCTTGAATAATGCCAATCACTTAAGGGGCATACTGAGAGCATAATCCATCCCCTACACATACCTGAGGACATGAGCAGCACAGCTTGGAGTAGTGCCACTTCAGTGTCATCCAGGCTGAAGGCAGAGAGGGATTTTCCCAGATCAAAGATGGCATCTGATACTACGCCCAAGCCACCATTCTTCAGCTGCTCCCGCTTGACGGCCATTTCACCACTGAGTGTCAGGGTTTCGCTTTCAGGGTCATAACGCACAGCTGCCCGCAGTGACATAATCTCCATGCAGCAGCCCTTCAAAAGGATGATCTGGTCCTCACAAGGCAGCTAAAGGCAGAGAAAAGCATGATCATAATAGGCTTCCGGAATACATGGCTTTCTCATATATATCTATATCTATATCTATATCTCTATATCTCTATATCTATATATGAAAGTATATATATATACTCCCATATATACGTGTGTGTGTGTGTGTGTGTNGTGTGTGTGTGTGTGTGTGTACACGTACGTGGAAGAAAATCGGTGCATTTTCTTAATATACAAAGACAAGGAGTGGCTGTGCTATCAATAGTGGGACCCAGCAATTGAAAGAGTACACACTTCTCTAGGTCAAAGTAGCAGGAAATCAAGAGCCAGAAGTTAGTTGTGGTAAGAAATGTGATGCTTCTTTTGAAAGTCACTTATTTGCAGGAATTGTTCTTCTTTTAGAAGCTGGCTCTGTTCACCAGGAAGCTAATTGAAATTTGCCACCCTCAGCTAGTTAGATATGCTCCCAGGATGGTTATCAGACCATCGACGAACAACAGGTTACTGTATGATAATTCTCAAAAATTTACAATTTACGGCCTGAGACAATATTCCTTCTCTCCTGCATTTGTGACCAAGTCCCTGGTTTCCAATTTTGGCTTATTTATCCAGCCTGAACATTTTGCAGGCATAATAAGATAGTTTGTGGTAATTAATTCACTTAATCTAAAGCCATCATGTATGAAATTCTCAAAGAAGATATTTTACACTGTTAACATTAATGCTGTATAATATAATAATAATTTTACAGAACATTAGTATAGAATAAAATGATGTTGGTGGTTCAGAATGTTCTTGAATCCTGTCTTTGTCTTAGCATGCTATAAAAACCCACCCACTCAATTTCTCTATATTAAATCAGACTAAAAGAAGAAAACAGAAAAATTATTTTCTGAAAGTATGATGAAGGAGGCCCAACTACATTAATTACTTAAGGGAAGGACTCAGTGTAGATTTACCTGATGTTCTCCATTTGTACAACCCACGCCCTTATCATCTCCAGGCTAAACTACTGCAATACAGGTAATCCTCATTAATCATCCATTTGCTCAGTTGTTGAATGAAGGGACTTTCAGCTGGTCCTTAACAAAATTTGGGCCAACTCAGTCTTACTTACTTTAGGCTTCTGGCAACCTGCATACCCACCACATGGTTCTGTTCCCTGCTCCCATGCATGCCATACTGTATGCCTCTACCATAATGGCCACGGTGTTCTTTCACATTGGTGCATCCAGGGACTTTTTTGCATACTCTCCACTGGCGAGTCAATCAAGGCTTCCATTCATGTTCTGCCCAGGGCCTGCCTGTCACATTAAAAAAGGCCCAAGTTGCACCAGTGAGAAAGAATATCTTTTCTAGTTGGAGCCTTCTTTCACACCCTGGGATTCTTGTGCGAAACAACACCCTGGGGAGGGCACAATGGAGGCCGGGGGGGGGGGAGAGACGCTNGGGGGGGGGGGGAGAGAAGCTTCAGCTGCACTAGGGTGAAACAAGGCAGTGTGAAAGGAGGTTCCGTCTGATAAATAGTGTGAACGGTGGAGTGGTGTTGGGCAGGGCTGAACAACAGTGGCAGCTGTCAGCGTTGGCTAGATAGGTGGCTAAAAGGGCAGAGATGGAGGGGAGATAGGCAGATGGAAGCAGGGGTTAAAGAGGAGGCAGGCTCTTACTTAACCATAGCAAAGGGCTGGGAAGGAATGACTTGGATAAGGCTGGGTCCTGGTGGGATTTAGTTAACAACAGCAATCAGGAGTGTGGAGATTGCCGTCACTAAGGAATGGATTCATGTGATGTCATGCTTTAATATTGCATCGCTTAGAGATGGAAATTCTGGTCCCAATTACTGTAGTTAATGGAGAACCATCTTTAGACATCAACTGAGGCTGCCTTTGAAGGCTACTCAGAAATTGCCATAGGTGCAAAACATGGTGGACCCTTGGCTTGTTGCTGGCAATCACTGGCTACAGCAGTGATTTTGTGGCATGGCCTTGGTTGCCAGTGAGTTTCCAGATACTGGTCAAAGGGCTGCCTTTATGCTTTGGCTTCCTGATGCCTTTAGGATCATCTCCTTCATGACTCCCCACTGCAGCTCTATGACTTTAGAACAGCCTATCTCTTCCCCAACCCCTCAGGTTTATAGTCTATCTTGATGGCATTTAGATATGGTAAAATGGTATCGTTCCAAACAAATCTTTCAATTATAACAGCTGACACTGGGACTGGGTGACTATGGGTGTTACTTAATTTGTCTCATCTGTTATATTTATTGATCTTTTGATGTAAACTGACGGTATATTTCTTTATATTGGAATGGGTGATACACAGGAATTGGAATCATCATTATCACCATCATAATCATTTTTCCACCTTGGGAATGAACAGAGGGCTTAGGCCCCCTCTTCCCTCAAATGTTTCTTCAAATGCCCCTCTTCTTTCCATACTTCCTGGAGTTCCTATTTGCCAATCTGCTGCTTCAGTGTAATATTTTCCCTCTCTTTTAGTTAAGGATTTATCCTGTACAAAATGATTCCAGTCAAGCAGGAATCACAAACTGGATATGACAACATCATGATATGCCCAGTTAACTAGGCCATATGATTGTATCCCTGAAAGCAAATCTGCTATAGCTGAAGAATCTTCTTGGTTGGTTAAGTTTAACAAAACTAAGCAAAATCTATTCGGGCTACCATGCATTCTAAGTAACAAAAGCTATTCTTTTTGTAGTGATTCATGAGCCATTCCATAAAAGATCATGGAAAATGAGGGACATCATTTGATACTGTGATATAAATATTTATGAAATTTCATTTTCCTTTAATTTAGATCATCCTTTAACCTTGCAGACATAGGACGAACTGATTATACTTGACACTTATCTTCATAATACCCTATCATCTCTTGTGTATGTAAAGAGCTGAAGTAAAGTATATGACCAAAGTAGGGCTGGTGAAACAAACCTATTAAGACCAAAATCTTTCAGACCAGGACTTGATGAGAGGAGAGATGGCATGTAAAGATACTGATCATGTGAGCATACAAATATTCCTCAATTTATAATCTTAATAAAGCCTGCCCATTATAGTTACAAATCATGATGGTACTAAAATAAGTCACCAAGTGACCAGATTTTACAATCTTTTTTTCTGCAGTGGTCGTTAAGTCATTAACGTGAACCCATTGTTCACTCTGGGGCATTTTTGTTGAAAAAATGGAAGACCAGTTTTCTACAAAAACATAAATTGTGTTCACATGATCATGGGATATTGCAAAAGCCTGTAAATAGGGGCTGGTTACTAAGCATCCAAAATATGATCATGTGATTCCAAGAGGGTGGTAGCTGTTGTAACTTCAGAACCAGATTGTAAGTATCTTTGGGGGAGAGGGTCTCCATCTTAACTTTGAAATATCATTAAGCGACCAATCATAAATCGAGGACTGCATATATATACTGTATTCCTATGTCTTCCTAACAATCAACCAAAAATAGTTCTAATTATGATAAAAGAAGAATGTAAGGAGAAATTCTCTGGAAGTTCAAAACTTCACAACCAAATAATCAAATTCCTCCATTCTCTCGTTGCTCATCATCCTTTGCTTACCTCTGAAAACATGGGCAGTTTTTTGGCAAAATCCACCACACGGGTGATGGCAGGGGTGATGATCTTCGTAAATTCACTGAATGCCTCCAGATCTACTTTGTCCCCATCAGGCATGGAGGCCATTGGTGACTGACCAATATCTTCAGGCTACAAGTGGGAGAAAGAAGCAGCATTAAATGTCTGCAGAGAACTAACTTGGGAGACCCCAAACAAAAAGAAATTTATCATCCAGCCCTAACACTGGAAATATAACTCTTTATCTGTCAATAACATTTCCTTCTCTCAACTTCTTTACAAGGTGATCTCTTTAGGTTACATATCCTTTCTACAATTGGCATTGAAATAATATTACCCCTTTAAAATATTTTAATAAACATTTTAATTATTATTTGAATAGATTTTATTTTTAAAAAATTAAATTAGTAAAAGCAATTTAAAAGACCAGTTTTAGCACACACTGCAAACGTAAGAGTCACATTGCTGAAAATACAAGTTTCGGTCCCTTGAGGCTGGGAAGATGAGAATCCATGGTTCTACTCCAATGCACTAGTTTGAGAATGACACCCATCTGCCTTTGGCTGTTCTGGATTTGAGTGCTTTTGAAAAAGCAACATCAACCTTGGAGAACCTCCACCTGCTTTCCATTGAAAATGTGGGAAGTTTTCCACACTTCATTTCCCAGTCATTTGGCATACTTGGGAAGACCCTGTTCAAACCATGCGCTCATAAGGCCCAGAAGTCTCCACCTTTTAGGTTTAAATTTCTTTCTTGTACGCAAGCAGTTCAAGAACAAGGCCTGTTTAGTTTCGTCATATGAACTGAACAGTAATGCTTTTTAGTCCATTTTGGACTAAATTTTGGGACCACTTCCTCTGTTCAGTAAGGAACTGCTGCATACTATAAAGGCTGCAGGAACAGACGGAGCAATCTTAACCCATGACCCGTTCAGTCTGCTGGCCTATTTCCTCTCCCCACCCCCCAAGCCTCACTTTCTGTGACCTCCATGTCCTGACCTGCCCTGACATTAACTGATTATGGCCAGCAGAGGGCACTCCGAACCAGCAATTCCTGCTCTGCTTAGAAATAGGGGAGGAGAGAAGGGTGGCTTTGAGGGGTTTCCATTCCATCTGTCCTTGATCAGAGCTGAGAGGTCACAGCTGTGTCCATTTGCTCAAGCAAATTAACCCTTCAAAGGTACTTCTGCAGCACTGAATCTGCTAAATCAGTATTTTCTAACCTCAGCCACTTTTAAGATGTGTAGATTTCAACTTCCAGAATTCTCTAGCCAATATGTGACCATACACTTAAAGCAGGGGTCTCCAAACTTGGCAAC
>AZIM01002021.1:161531-174493 GCA_000516915.1 Ophiophagus hannah | reverse complement strand
AGGGAGGGAGGGAAGGAGGGAGGGAGGGGGTATTATTTTTTATTATTTTCTGTCCTCCAGCTCACGTACATCACGGACATAGAGACTAACCCATATAAGTACATAGAAAAGCCTAAGGTCCATGTATGTATCTCAGGATATTTATAAATGGGCTGTACGAACAGAAAATGAGTCTGCCTACTGAGATGAGGTGGACTGGTTGCTTTTGTGGTGTGGAGACAATAACNNNNTCCTCAACACCAATAAGACCAAGGAGCTTATNGCCCTTGCTTATCAATGGAGACTGAGTGGAGCAAGTGGCCAGTTTTATCTTGTGTTAAAACTGTGGGTGTTATCATAAAAGAGGATCTGACCTACTCATATTGTAGCACTGGTCAAAAGGGCCCAGCAGAGATTATACTACTGGAGACCTCTCAGGAAACAACAACTGAATGAAAAACTGCTGGTGACCTTTTACGGATGCATTGTAGAAAGTATTTTAACTTACTACACCTGTGTATGGTTTGCCAATTGCACAGTGGCTGATAGGACAGCGTTCCAGAGGGTTAACATCATTGCCCAGAGGATCATTGGTTGCTTTCTCCCCTCTTTGGAAGAGCTTTATAGCTCCCACTGCCTTAAGAAAGTTCAAAACATTCTTAAAGANAGTTCAAAACATTCTTAAAGGTCCATCTCACCCTGGGCACCCTTTTTTTGAACTATTACCAACTGGTAGACTGTACAGAATAATAAAAACAAGGACAAATAGGCTGAAAACAGCTTCTATCCCAGGGCAGTAGCTCTGCTGAATTCTATTGTATAGTAAAATATTAATGCAATACCGGGTTTTCAGTTCAATTGTATAGAATGTGAAGGATGTGTTTGTTTTTTATTTTTATAGTTATAATGTACACTGAAGATGGCATTTAATTTTATTGTGCAAGGTGCAATGACAATAAAGTAAACTAAACTAAATGGTTGCCGCCTCCAAGCTCTTTACCTGTACGATACAGTTAATTTCCGTCCTCTATACAACAGCATGAAAAAAGAGTTTCTGTGAAACAGGAAGTACTGTATTCTAGTATTACATTCCTGGGTCAATTAATCATGATGGCCTTAGGCAAGTGTCTCACCCATCTTTTAGCCAAGCCCAACCTTCAAAACCTTCCAGGAGTGATGGGTGTTGAAATTGGGTATTTCTGAATGATGTCTGATGAGCTGGAGGCTAGGGTAACCTGCTCATATGGACAAGGTAAGGTGAAAGACATTTTTGCAGGAGGCTCTAATTCCATCACTTCCCAATGGATACCCTGAAAGAAGTCATTTACAAGTTGGAATTGCCAATGATCTGTTCCTTGAATTGAGTTACCTCATTCCTCTAATTGTAAAGGCCAGAGTTGGTTGGGAGAACCAGACTGGCTAACTTCAGTTATGTCACCTTGTGCTCCTTACACAAAGAGGGGATTACCTATATGATCAAAAGAAATATTAACATATACTTCATTGATTAATTTTGGCAAAATTGGGTGGCCCCAGAGGCTGGAGCAAGGTTTCCACAGACTAGAGGATAAGGTATTGGCAGGCATCAACCGAACTTTGAAGTCAACCATTGCTGGATTCCTTATGCCTAGTGTTTTTATTAAGTAGAGTCCTTAGTGCTCTGTGAGTTTGTTCATTTGCACTTCTGATGGTTATTAAGATTGTGAATGCATGTTCTTTTAGAGTCTGAGACAATACTAATGCTTTGTGCTTATACGTGTCTGGCATGCCAACTTTACCATTGAGGGAAACATTGTTATTGCCCTTTTTCAGATCGCTGTCACTAGTTACACAGTGCAGGGGTTGCATGATTGCTATTCAAATCTATTCCACATGACCTTTATCTGCAGGTCTCAATTTCTTCTGGAATGGTGGTGCCTAATTAGATTCCCCACGCCCAAAAAAGAATAAGTTATGGAACAGGGGTGCCATCTAGTGGCCAGGTGTGTTCATCACCAGAAACTACCACATACAGACAGATATATTTGGAGGTGGGAGGGGAAGTGGCTGGAGGAAAAAGAGCATTTTGCAGGTTACCACTCACAAGATGAGGTCTCTCTTCCTGTTGCTGGAAAGCTCTTAAGCTCATAAATGATATTGGTTTCAAATACTAAAGCATATAGCTAGCCTAAAATATAATTTCAAAAATTAGATTATGGTGTCCTTCAGCATCAACCTATATGAACACAACAGAATACATTCTCTACTCAAATGTTTGTGTACAAAGAAACTGGGAGACCATGAATTCTAGTTCTGCCATGGGACAGTCACAGGAAGGAGGGAATAACAAACCAAACTGGAGAACCAGTTTGGTCTAGCGCACATCTGGCCCTTTGGCTATCCCTGTATGACCCACCCATCCATTGACGTGAACTGGAATTTAGAAAACAACTCGTGGAAGGGCAAGGAGAGCACAGCACTTGCCCCTTTTACTGGAGCAGCTTGAGGAGATGATGGTGACGGCAGCCATCGTGTAAAGAGGGACCCAGGCTCAGCCATCAACCAACGCCTTCTTCAACTGCAGCCCTGAGAGCGAGTGAGTGGAACGCAGCCAGTAGCTGTTGGTTCAGCCCCCCACAACAGTTCCTATTCCTCATGTGGCCCATGAAAACATTAACTGCCCACCCCTGGTTAACCACCTCTAATGGTTAAGGCACCAAGCTAGAAATCAGGAAACTGTTCTAGTTCTAACTTAGACGTGAAAGTCATCTGGATGACTTTGTGTTAGTCACTTTTTCTCACCAACCCTTTCTCACAGGGTTGTTGTAGTGTTAAAAATACGAGAAGGAGGAAGGAATATGATTGCCGTCTCTGAAAATCGAATGTGAAGGATGGAAAAAAAATACTTTTTTTAAAGGCAGATGATTCTATAATATAATTCAGGTTTGCCGCTAACCAAAAAAAAAAAACCACCAAAAGAATTACAGACTATTACAACTGCAAAAATCCGTTGAAATCAAATTTCCCAGACAGGATGGAAATAAAGTTAAAAAACAGATAAATGAACGCTTTAGTTGCCTTTTACACCTGTCTTTCCACGTAAATCTCTTTTTTAAAAAATCATCAACAATGCAATCATATATAGGAGAATTTAAATGCAGGGAAACCTAAATAATGGTACTAATTTTAATCATACTTACATAAATAAAATACTTGGAATCCATGTAGAGCTTTCCCTACATTGTTATAGTACACTTAAAAGTAACTATGTTAGTATCAATTTCTTCCTGCTGTAGCAACAAGCAGGAGAGTTTAGTTAAAAAATAATAGCAGGGATCTCATGGCAAAATTTGAACTGTGAAGTTCCCATTTCTGCTTCCATTGTTTGAAACAAGAGAAGAAACTCAGTTACTTAAGATTTGGTTGTGACCTAATTTCATTTATTAAAATTCTTTTACATTAAAAAAATGGAAAGTTAGCAGTTTGCAAAACGAAGGCCAGCTTAACCATAATCCTTCTTCCTAACAATGCTTCTTGGTCCCAGACAGACCCCTGTGGCATAGAAAATAAAAAAGTATGTGTCACATATAGTTTCATGTACTTTCTTCAGGGAATGAGCTTTCTATAACTGGCTGCAGCTGCTATGGCAATTATTTTGAAAAGGTACCTCTAAAATACCTCAAAACCCAAAGTTAGGGACTTTATCCTACATGATTTGGATTATTGGAGAGTGGGAAAGAGACAGAAATTACCCCATTCAAGCATGCTCTGGAAATACCTATCATCAACACATGAATCACATGGCATTCTTGGAGATGGCACCTAGGTTCTGGGCTTCCTTGCCATGACATACCTGATTATCTTTATCCTTACAGATCTACATCAGTCGACACAGATATTTTAATTTTAATTTGGAAAGGACTTTGCCCCGTATGTTGATCTCTAAATATGAGGCAATTAAGGGGTTTTTTAAAAGTCAAATTTCTTTTATATGGTTTTAAAAACATTTCTTATTGTTATATATTATAAATTATATTAAATTTATATTGGTAAAAGTTTCCTACAGCCCTATTTGGTAGATAGAATATAAATCTGACAAAAAAATTGCACCATGATCTGAACAATCTTTTCTTCTAGGGTTCTCTAAGTATCAATGTTATTTCCCTCCGCCCCACCCAAAATAACATTGAAAAAAACTCAAAAGTCTGCAAAGAGGTCCATTTCAATATAATACATTTGCACAATTCTAATCCCAATTCACTTTCTTGTACCTTTATAGAGAGTTTATAGCCTATAGCAATTTACTCACATTCTATGTTTCCCTCAGGTTCTTTTCAGTCTTCTTTTTCTGACCTTAGCTTGATTTCTCCATTTAGCTCTACTGTATCAGATTTAGCCTCCTTGACTTGAGTCTTGGCAGACTCAGTACCAACTTCCAACTAGGCAAAGAACAAATACTGAGAACCAAGACTTGCGGCAGTCTTGATGCTGAGCTACCAGTTACATTACTATCAAGAACGGAGATGATAGACCTGAAAACTGCCTTTACTCAATTAGGGCTCTGACGTGTGTTTGGGGAGGGGGAAAGTATATCATGAAGGACAGATGGATTAATTTAAGTTATTCCCTAACTTGGTTCCCTGTCCTTCAATTATTTCAAACAAGAGCAAAATAGCTTAATTCTGAAGAGATTTGCCAGTATTACATTGAAGGACCTTGAGCAAAGTCAGTATTTCCTCAGCCATTTATAAAAACAGAAATTGCCTTATTGTGAAGTGATCACTACGAGAAAATGGCAAAAAACAGAAAGTAAAAAGTGCGTTGTAAACTTTAGGATTTGAGAGATGGGAGAATTCCAAGGCAGTTTGGTCCTCCATCCTTGCTTAACTATCCTGGCTGCCAATACATCATGCCAGCAAAGTCTGGGCAAACAGAGGCAGCAATACAACTGGCTGACAGACAGGCAGTCTCGGCAGCAAAAGACACCTGCTGTGTTGTGGGGCTCAAGAGGGTCCAGTCCCTGCCAGTGTCAGAGAATGGGTTCATTATCCTAACTATCCCCACCTCTACTTGGCACTTCCAGATGCCACAGACAGAGGGATAAACAGACCCAGCTTGCAGCCTGGCACACATGGAGACAAGCCCTTCTTAGGAGTGGAAGTAGACAAAATCACAGTTGTTCTGGCTAGCAAATAAATGGGACCAAGAACCACACAATTCTCTCCCTTTCTCACTCATACACATAGCCACACAAGCATAAACAACATATGGTTTGAGTCAAAGAATACTGGTGAACCTGAATGATGCAATAAACTGGATCTGCATCTATGAGAATTACTATAATGATTCAAATATAACACAGGAATTTGCATCATATCAGACTCCCTATTTACATTAGGTTTCTCATGCTAACATCTCGTCCCAGCCCACCCCAGTTGTTGGCTGTTATAATTTGCCAGACAGAATGGATAGTGACCCTGTAGTCCAATATATTTCACGGTATCAGCTATGGAAGAGCTGGCTTGTAGGAAACAAATATTTGCATTGATGTCATTTACTCAACTCTGTTTTTCAACATCTAGAACAAGGGTGTCAAACTCACATCATCATGGCGGCGTCACATGATGTATTGGGACTTTTTCCCCCTTCGCTAAACAGTCCCCCTTCGCTAAACAGTACATGGGCATGGCCAGCATGTGACGCATCCAGCTTGTGGGCCACGAGTTTGACAGCCCTGATCTAGAAGAAACTTGGTAGAGGAAAGTATTTTGAACATTGCGTTGATATGCAATCAACATATGGATGACCTGCAAAATTGGCTCAGATTGTTTTAGTAGTTTAGAAGAAACCTGGATATAGAAGCAGGACCATCAGACCAATGAAAATGTATCCTTGATGGACTGCCATTTAAGCCTCAGTGATAATTGGAAATTACTCAGAAATCTGGGGTTGATGACCAGACATATTTTTTATAAACTTATGTTGCTATGTCAGATGTGACTATATCGTCACAGAATTGAACATGTTCCAGTTATTCATAGTAAAATCCAAGCTGGGCTATTGGTTTTATTAGGTAACTAGTTCAGGAAATTAGGTCAGTGCAAAATTTAAAAAATCTAAACAAGGCTTCATAAATAATTTGGTCAAGTGGTTTGGGTATGTTTGCATCTATCTGCAATTTTTTTTACAGGAACTGTATCACTCTGTAGTAGTGGAAGTTAACTATATGATCCAGAGAAAAGATAAAGCCACTTTAAAGAGTCAAAGACAAATGCCACATTTGTACTCCTAAATAATCCAAATTATTTCTGAGTACTCCTAAAACAGCCTCTTAGAAACTGGTGACTGGCTTACATGGAATCAATAATGTTGTACTCGTAGCAGTGATGAAGACATTTTCAAGTTCATTTCATCTTTTAACACTTTAAATTATCTAGGTCCAAGTTATTAAGGATTGACTACTTTCATCTAAAGTGCCTGCATTCTGACAATACATTTATTCCTATGTCAAATGGAAATCATTATGGCAGATACTGTTCAAGGAAAAATATCTTTTTGAAAGTAGCCTCACATCCCTAGAGGCTTGAGGCTCCTTGTCTGCAGATTCACCGGAAAGGTGTGTGTGTGTGTGTGTGTGTGNTGTGTGTGTGTGTGTGTGTGTATTTTCAGTAGCAATTTCATGAATTCTATTTTTGCACTGTTGGCCTTATTGGTAATTAATTTTTAAATTGATGCTATTTGTATTGCATTTGTATTATACATAAATTAAATAAATTCACAATAAAATTTTAAAATAATAGTAACTGTTTCTATATTTTGCATTCATTTTCATGGAGAAAGGGTTTACATTATTTGTCTTGAAGCAGGTACCTCTTAAACCTGGCTATGATAGATAACTCTCAGTCCTTCCAATCCCTTTTTAGGGAATATTAGTAAGGTGGTAAAGGCCTAGATGCAGAGATCCAGATAAAGAAGATTATTTGGACCATTTCAGTCAACCTTCAGCCTGGAATCAAGATAGGGCAGGCTGCTCTTGTAAATGACCTACAATGGAAGATCATTTCCATTGAGATTTTGTTGGCCTTACTGGATATCTCAACCGTCCTTGATAATGTGGACCACCTGTGGATTCTCATCCTTCTCCATGAATGGTTCCAATTGATTGTGGGGGAGAAGAGGCAGAGCTGCTAATTCTTTGTTGTAGAGTGTTGTAGGGCTTGACACCCCCCCCACACATCTTCTTTTCTCATACGATTTAATATCTACATGAAGCTGCGAGGAAGGTCATCAATCTGCTTGTTGATAATATCTCCATTCCAGATCAAACTGAAGATACAATTAACCCTCGACCTCTGTGCCTGAAAGCCATTAGTATTTAGGTAGGGAGAAATAGGCTAGGTTTTAACCCCAGCAAGATGGAGCGGTTGTTGACCCCAGAAGTTGATGTATCCTAACCTAAAGAGCAAGGGCAGACCTTTGAACAATTTCATCTTGGTGCCCATTGTGGCTGCTTCTGGAATAGAAGCCTTTGTTGATGGGTCACACATTTCCTTGTACCTCGTGTTTCAACTCTTACAATCTGCTGCGCATGGAGCTGCCCTTAAAAACCACTTGGAAGTTAAAATTAATCCAGAATGCAGCAGCTTAATTATTGCAGGCATTTTACCCATTTGATGTCTCTACTGTATTATGTGGGCTGCATTAACCCTAAAGAAATCAAATAATTGGGTTCATACCATCACTGAAATTATTAAAAGGAAAAATGAGGGTTCAAATTTATCTTAGTACAGATAGCTGACTACATCTATTGATTTATAACTGAGCTGAATGTTACATTAACACAAGCACAGAGAAACTATAGTCTATCTTGCCCACACTATCCAACTAAGTCACAGCACAATTTACTTCCCGGACTGAGTAGCAAATGTGATTTGGAGAAAATGAAATGGAGATGAAGTGTACGTGACTGGGACAAGTTAATACATATCATTTGACTACTAGAATGTACTTGGCCAGCCCCTTTCTCTCTTTTGAACCTGTCAAATGTTTTTCCTAATTGTTTTTCAGGCTGAACCTCTTTTGTCATTCTCATATCCTTTTTTCACCTTTTGTTGTTATTCTAAAAGTAAAATAAAATAGAGAGAAATATATGAAAACAAACAAAACCCGCTGAAGTTTCTTAAGACTTCACATTCCTAATCTAATGCCAGATTTGCGATTCAGTTTCCTTTCTGGAAACAAACAAACAAAGACCGAGGATACTGCAGTATGAATTGACAGCCTCTAGTTATAGCATTTGGAAATTATCTCACAAACTTTACTGAAAACGAACTTCTCTATCAGTTCATGACATGACTGCAACCTCTGTGCATATTGCACATGCTGTAAACTTATACTTTTTTCCACATGCATAACATTACCTGTCTCCCCAGACATTAATTTTACATGGGAAAGGGGAATATTATCACTTCAGCTTTACCAGCTTTACTAGTGGTACTACTACCACTTCAAAAAGCTAGAATTCAGGTATCAACTGGTTAGTAGTGACAACTGGTTACTAATCCAATGTATTTCACATAAACCCTGTACCCTAAATTTTGATATGAAGTTGTTTGCAGCATTGATTACAGTTTGTATATGATCGCCTGTAGTTAATCCTTAATTGCTACAGCTAAATTTATAAGTCACATACACAAAAATTGTGCTTTTCACCTATTGTTGGAGATTTGGCTTCTAATATATGGAAATCATAAACTTGTTCTTTATAAAATCAGGGTAGAGAGATTCTACATAAGAACTGTGTGCTAGGATAAGCTTTAATAAACATATTTGCCTCTCAGTGATTTTAGTAAGAAGTAAAAATCCACAAAATAGTACAAGAAGCCAATAATTACAGATAGGACTGTTTCAACAATCTTAAAAAAAAGACTTTTCAATGGAGATAAACCCACACATTTAGCTTCAATCTGTGAAGTGTCTAGCTAGAGGATATGTACACATAAGAATGGAGAAAAGACCTTACATATTGCATGGAAGTTGTTTTTTGAAAACATTACCTTGTTCTAATCCGGGACCTTTGTTGGAATCTCCAATAGACCTGTGGCAGTGTGGCACCCAATTAAATCACAAATAAATTGTAAATTACTGAACTCTCAAGAGATCTTGGGTATTTGGAGGTGTAGCATGGGCCGGAAAAGGCTACTGGTTTTCCCCCTAATTACCCATCATTCATATAAATAACATTTGATCTCTGTTTTTTTGTTAAATAACATCAACAGAAGGGAGAACATGTTTGTGTCAAATTCAAGTTGTACATCCAGAAGTCATCAGGTTCTATTTTAGGTTAAAAGAATCCAAAGATGACAGAGTTGAGAATGACCTCTTTCCAATAACCTAAATCAGACAGGCAGCATGGTGTATGCAATTACCAGCAGCCTATAGAAACTCTTCAGGTCACTCAGCAAGCTCTCTAACCACTTGATTTTATTTACCTTTGTTTTTAGGTTCTTTCAATTCAATTATCATGTGAATAAACCCAGGCAAAGAAAATGGATAAGAACGAAATCTTCAGGAGTATATTGATGAACCTTTGTTTTTAAATAACTACAGCAGAAAAATAAGGCTGCTTTTCACTGTATATCTAAAACTATGAAATTGAACTCTCCCACTAGCACTTCGAATCTTCTAGTTTTATTTTGAGGCGTCACACAAATCTGCCTTTTGACTCACAGCCTTGTTCACACACCCACATGGGCATTTTAGCCGTTTCAGCCATATTCAGAGGGCAGTCCTATGAGTAGGCCTGTGATTGAGATATGGTTTTCCTTCAAAGGGGAATGTATGCTCAGAAAACTCCACTTGCTCCACTGACAGATTGATTTGTCTCTTTGTCCAATAGTAATCGATTCTGAGAAATTGATGAAACGATTCAGAGAAGTTGATGACACCGGCAGGGCCTCCTTGGGGTGCCATCGGCCAGACAATGTCAGTTGGCGGCCCCCCGGGGTAGGGCCTTCCTCTGTGGGAGCGCCCACCCTGTGGAACCAGCTGCCCCTGGGGTTGCGGTTGGACCCTGACCTACGTTCNTTGCAGGCCGGCCTGGATTGAGGGGGGACTGGGGTTTTTAATTGGATATTTTAGTGTGGGATTTTATCATTTATTTGGATTGGGTTTAATACTTTTTTAATTATTTGTATATTATATTTTTTATGTGAGCCGCTCCGAGTCCTTCGGGGGCGGCATATAAATCCAAATAAATGAAATGAAAATGAAAATGAAATGAAATGAAAATATTTCAATGCAATAGTATTTTCAAAGCAATACATTATTTCTCAAAAGTTTCTAGATTTTAGCAACAGGATTTTGTGGTCCACGTTTCTCAACATGATTAGTTTAGGTAACCCCCAACCTCTATAAACTATTTTTGTGAATCACACGTGAATTAGCCAATAATAATAAAAAAATAGGCTATTTGATATAATAGAATAACAGAAAAACCATGTTGGAAGGGACCTTGGAGGTCTTCTAGTCCAATCTCCTGCTCAAGCAGGAAACCCTATAATGTTTCAGACAAATGGTTCTCTAATCTCTTCTTAAAATACAACAAAGACAGGGAGAGATATACTTCTTTACTGAAAAATATCTACCAATAAGAGAGTTGTCTCCATGCTTTGTGAGCAAAAAGTGTAGTATGCAAGGGACAGACTTCAGAAAGATTTCCTATAAAGTATGCTGGCTCCCTGCCACAAAGTGTTGTCTTTTTGCAAGAAATAGAAATGCAGTGTTGCCTACTTAAGAGGACACTCAGGCTCAATGCCAAGACCCAACCTAAAGCCCATGAAGAAGATGAGGATCAATGATCCTCAAGGTGAGAAATAGAGGAAGGAAACTAGGCAAGAGGACCTCAAAGATTCTGGACCGGTTATTTTGGATAGCTCTCTGAAATAAGACAGGGTTTTGACAGGAGACACTGCTATGAGTGCAAAGGACATTGTCCAAGTACCTGACCCTCTTCACAGCCAGTCCAGAGCCAGAAATTTTACAAAATATTATTGCATTTGAGCAAAGTGGGTAGCGTGTGGTGCCTTTCAAATTTGTTCATGATTCACAGGAAGGCACAAACCATGCTTTGAGAACCACTGTAGTAATGTAATGCAATATTATCCTCACACTAACAATTAGGAGCTGCCTACTGGCTTTTCTAGTTCATAATTAATTCTGATTAAAATAAGAACAAGAACAACTCAGCTGTACTCATTTACATATTTGATAAGATGTAAATGAGAAAAGCTGGGTTTTTCTTGTTCTTATTTTAAGTACAACTCATTCTCTGGCAACATCTCTGATCTACCATGTCCCCATGGTGTTTCTTTCTCCTGTCCTCAGTCGATACACAAGACAGCCTTAAGTCATGGCTAGCTCTACAGATGTTTTCCCTTAAATTGTCAGGAACCAGTGATAATTTCAGGGTGCGTACAATCTGTTAATCTTAGCTATCCATGTTAGCGAAAGTACAGTCAGTTAATTTAAGGGAGTAGGATAAGCCCACTATCTATAGGTTACTTTGGTGTATACAATCCTTTCCCTTCTGTCCCTTATGGCTCCCTTTATTTTTTTCCTCTGTGTAAAAAGAGTTGATGTTGCTGCTAGAAGACTCCCACCTCTCATTATTATTTGCCCATAGGCTTGTTTTCTAGTGGGTTTGGTGCCCCTTTGAAAAAAGAAATTAAACTAATTCTCCTAACAAGCATCTCTGATATCTGGACTGTGGAGTCTGGGATGGAGCAGGTTTTAAGTATCACTCCTGTTTCATTGCTTCACATAATGAACTTGTGGAGGTACTGGGTTTTGACAAATGACTAGATCTCTGGTATTTAGCAGTGCTGTGATCATTTGCTGCCAGCTGGTGATGTTCAGAAAAGGGAAGATGACCAAAAACAGAAGGTTTAACTAAAGGCTTTGCTTAACATGCCTGTAAACTGAAATCAGGATGACACCAGAACTGAGGATAGAAAGGCAGAATAGGAGTCAGCAAGTTTTATGCTGGTTTAGTTTTCTGCTGGTTCAGGGATGAGTGAGTAGCATGAGGAAAGACTTGCAATTAAAAAAAAAGCTGGTAGTGAGAAATTGCCCAATTTTCCAGATCTACTTTAAAAAAGCAGTGAAAAGTACACTAAATGCTGAATATGAAGCTAAATTGTATGTTTCGTGATGTGAATGCAGAAAGCAGCAGAGATAGTGTCAAATGGAAAAACACTAAAATCATAGAGGTCTAACTATATATTCCCCATTGCTCCCCCTAAAAGTTAATGAGTTATTACACAACAATCAGAAATGGGATAACTGAGAATCAAGAATACTCAAAGATACTTCAAAAGATCCTGGAGATCTTCATAGAAATTTAATTTTTAAATTTTCAGCACACGGTTACTTTTTTAATGTGTTCCATCAACTAGAATAGAGCTCTTTACCATGTGAATTTCTAGAACAAATTCAGAACTAAATAGAGGTTTTGAAACTACCACTGAAGGAAATCTCCAACATTCTCTAACTGTTTGATAGATTGCCATCAATTTGATGACCTTACCGGGTGTCCTCTGGCTCCGATAGGCACTCCACCGTGCTGGGCTTCTGTTCCATTCACCGCAATTCCATCCAGGATCAATAAAGAGAGACCAAGGTGGGCTCCGCCCCCAGAGGCAACACTCCACGGTCGCCACGACAGATGTGGATTTGAGATTTGAAGAAGGAGGGGCTATTACGCTATGAGGCAAGCCCCATCGTGGTCCCCTTCACTGTTGGCAAACTGCAAGCATTCTGGGTCAAAAGCTTGAAGAGGAGACCTTATAAAGATAAAAAGAAAGAACAAATTTCTTATTCATATCTTATCTTGAGTCCTTCTCATTCTCTTGACTTTGGAACGAAAAATTTTTTTTTTTTTTTTTTAAATTCACATTTATATGCTGCCCTTCTCCGGAGACTCAGGGCAGCTTACAATCTCTGGA
>AZIM01002021.1:150308-161480 GCA_000516915.1 Ophiophagus hannah | reverse complement strand
ATTGCAGGCAGCTTGAGCTAAGTGCTGGGTGATTAACAGCCTGCACCACCAAGGCTCTTTAAAAACATTCTAATTCACTGACATATACATGTAACATGCTGGTTACAACATTACCTGATTTCTGAATCTAGCCTCTTAAATCCTCAATTTTTGTAATTTAAAACCACAAAAAATGCAGGATGAAATACAGTTTTGTCCATGCCTGTTTATTATGAATATATTTTATATGTCAAATAAAAAAAAATAGAAGGAAGAGAAAAAGGAATATTTTGAACACTGACACATTGGCTGAATTCTACATGCATTTAACGATGGAAGAACTATTCTTTGACAATAGCAATTATCCCCATTCTTCTTGTGATGGTGCCTTCCTCTTGTCTCCAGACATCCGTTCTATACTGGTGTTAAAGCAGCATTTCCCCCTTATTCTCACATTATTTATCAGCAGCCTAAAACAATATGAAATTAATTACTTTTTTCAGCACTTCTGATGCTGGAAACCAAATCTTGTAATCAATAGTGAAATGATCGGAGAAGAGCCTTTCGAATGCTTTAGTCAATGTGCGACACCCTTCCATCCTCCCCCCACCCCAGTCAGTTTCTTCACTGTGATTCTGTTACTTATTCTGCAAAGATTTGGAAAAAATACTTTAAATTATTGCCTCGCCTTTATGCCCAGTGATGGAAGGCTAGCATCTTATCTTGGTAAAGGGGAAAGGCCTGTTGTTAGACCAGGAATCAAGAGAAGATGTGAGGCTATCAAGACATTTCAAACAGTGTCCTGGAATATTGCCCAGATTGTATTTCTTTCAGTAATGCCCACCTGCAATGAACACTTGAGCATTATTTATTTAAATATTTATTATTTATTCAATGGTTTTGTACAACCATTCAGTTCAGAAATGATTCTAAAGTAGCGTACAATACTAGAAACAGGTAACAATTAATAAGAAATGATAGCAATAATAAAGAACGATCTTCTGTCTCAGCCTCATGCAAGTGCTCTCTGAAGGATCATACCATCCAAATTAGGCCAGCACAAAAACCCAGGTTTTAAGTTTTTAAAATCAGACCAGGGGAGGGGGAAAACAAATTTCAGGGGAAATGCTGTTCCAGAGGCAGGTAGTGACCAAGAAAGCATGCTTCCTGGTTCCCATTGACCCAACATGTCAATATGTCAGAACATGCCAACTCTGTGAAATTGAACAGGTAGAAAAGATCAGACAGAAAATAAATGGTCCCTCAAATAGCTATGCCCTAGGCCACAAAAGGCTTTAAAGATGATAACTAGCATCCTAATTGCACTTGGAAAACTACCAGCAGCCTGTGCAATGTTATACGGCCTTACTGAGACATCCCTGGGTCACTACATTTTGGATTAGCTGTGGTTTCTAAGTGGTCTTAAGGGGCAGACTTCTGTAGAACCTGCTGCAAAAAAGTCTTATTTGTAAGATGACCAAATCATGAACGACTGTCTGAAGAACAGTTCAGATCACTTGAGTCCAACAGTTTTTTGAGAAGAGAGTGCACTATGCTTCAATGCTGAGGAACCATTCTTACCTCAAAGAAACTGACTCTATAATAACGCAAATTACATACAACCTAACAAGTCAGGAGGGGGCAAGACACAGTAAACAAATGGTTATTCGGGCGAGCAGTCTTGAGGATTCCATCTCCTTCCCTGGGAGTGACAGGTGCAAAAGGGTGTTGGTACTTACCTGATACACCCATTTTCTGTGAGCTGTGAAGAGCATCCAGTAGTGGGACGTGCTTCAGTCTCTGCTTAGATAGGNGTAGTGGGAGGTGCTTCAGTCTCTGCTTAGATAGGCTGGGCTTAATTGCAAGGATGCTCCTCCTCCTCCATGGGACTCCTCCCTAGTGTCCCCCAGTTTTGGCGAAGTCGAAGTGATGAAACCCTCACATCCTTCACCCTGTCTAACCATTGGCTGGAACAGGACCCCACCAGATGGNAGGACCCCACCAGATGGAATTTGGGTGGGGGTGGGATGCTGTTCACAGCTCACAGAGAACGGTCATATCGGGTAAGTACCAATGCCCTTTCTCCAATGAGCTGTTCAGATCATCAGTAGTGGGGCATACCAAAGCTTGGCTTGTCCTACGGGAGGGTCTCCATCTGGTGTGGAGTCCCCTCCTGGTCCCTGTGGACCCATTGCAAAACTCTCCTACCAAAAGAAGCCTCAGCGGAGGCAAAGACATCTATTTTATAGTGTCTAATGAAGGGCGATGGAGAGGCCCAAGTTGCCACCCAACCAATTTCTGTTATTGGCGCTTGCGTGGCCCATGCCGCTGCCGTAGCAGCGCTCCTGGTCAAATGCGCTGTTATGCCCCTGGGCACTGGTAATGATTCAGTCTCATACGTCTTAGCAATCACAGCTCTCAACCACCTGCCTATTGTCAAAGAGACCTTGCGCCCTTGAGTGGTAGGTTGAAAGGAAACGAAAAGAGCCTCCGTTTTCCTGAAAGGTGTCGTGCGGTGTAAATAAGTACGTAGAGCACGTCTCACGTCAAGCTGATGCCATTGGCTTTCTAGGCCCTAACTTGTTCTCAGACAAAAATTCGGAAAGACTAGTTCTTGTGCCCTGTGGAAAGCCGAATTAATTTTTGGGATGAACATAGGATCTGGATGAAGAACTACTCTGTCGGAATGAAAAATACAGAGGTCTTGTCTGACTGGTAAGGCGGCTAGTTCCGAGATACGTCTTGCTGATGTTATTGCTACTAAGAAAACTACCTTGTATGTTACAAAGTTGAGACTCGTAGTTTTCAGGGGCTCAAAGGGGCACTTCGTGAGCGCAGTGAGAACCCTGTTAAGGTCCCAAGTTGGATAACGGTGCACCACCAGGGGTCGTAAATTTGTGGCACCATGGATAAAGCTGCGTATGCGTGGGTGATGTGAGATAGACCGCAGATCTTCCCAGGTGACGACTGAAGCTAAGGCCACCACCTGTCTTCGCAAGGTGTTCGGTGAGAGACCTTTGTCAAGGCCCTCTTGTAAGAACTCCAATACTTGTGCCACTGACGGAGAGGTGGGGTCTATGTGAGATTTAACACACCATCTATAGAAAATGTTCCATGTGGCATTGTATATGCGGTTTGTTGAAGGGCGCCTGGCCACTTGGATGGTGGAGATGACTTCGTTTGACAGCTTCTCGCTTTTCAGACGTCTCCGCTCAACCTCCATACAGTTAGGTGGAGCCACTGAGGGTCCGGATGTTGAATCGGACCCTGGGTGAGCTAGACTCTGTTCGGTGGAATTCTCCATGGTTCTTCTGATGACAGATCCATAGATCCGCGAACCATGGCCCCCTGGGCCAGCATGGTGCCACCAACAACAGCTCTGCCTTCTCTTTCAGAAGATTTTGTACCACCTTGGGAATCACCGGCAGAGGGGGAAAAGCATACAGAAGTCCTGGGGGGGCAACGACAACGGAGAGCATTGATGTTCTCTGTTCCTTGAGCTGGGTACCTGGAGATGAACCTTGGGAGCTGTGAGTTTAGGGGAGAGGCGAATAAATCTATGACCGGTTGACCAAACTTCTGTACTGCTTCTTGAAACAAACTCGGATGTAGGCACCACTCTGATTGATCGACTGTGGCCCTGCTCAACCAGTCCGCCTGGGTGTTTGACAGACCCGAGATGTGCTCCGCCTTGATGGAGAGCAAGTTCTTTTCTGCCCAAAAGCACAGTCTCTCTGTTTCCCTCATGAGTTGTCTCGAGTGGGTACCCCCCTGCCTGTTTATGTGGGCTTCTGTTGTGACATTGTCAGTTAAGATCAGGATGTGCTTGGTCCGAATCTGTGGAAGGAAACTGCGAAAAGCCAGATGGACTGCTCTGAGCTCCAACCAGTTTATGCTGCACGATTGTTCTGTTGCTGACCTTGAGCTGTGAGGGACTGGAAGTGTGCTCCCCATCCAAATAGAATGTATCTCCCCATCTGATAAAAAAAGATGTGGCCATTACCACCCTTATGGCCCACATGTCTGACTGATGTGCCTTATGAAGAGCTAACTCAGCCCTTTTATCTTCCAGTTTAAGCACCTCCTCTGCTTCGCTGGGAATAGTGGAGGAGGATGATAAGGCTACGACTGGATCATCAACCTCTGGTGTGTTCAGGGAGTTAGAGAATTCTGATGTCAAATTGAAAAACTTCCTGTTGTATCCCGTGGGGGCGGGGTACACTGCTGTGGAAGCTCATTGTTTTTGTACCAGATCAGAAAACATCTGTAGAACTGGGATTACGTCCGCCTCAGCAACTGGTTGGGAGAAAATTTAAGTCCTCTGACTCCTCCTGTAATACTGAATGTTGGGAAGAGAGGGTAGATTTATCAAGGCACATGGTGTTTTCGGCCTTGAACAAGAATGACTTAAATAATTGAGGGCAGAACAGGCCCGTAAATGTCGGTTGATCGGGAATAAGGCCCTCATCATCCGACATGCCCCTTTCTAGGGGATCCACCTCTGACAGGACCAGGTCGCTGTCATGTGCTGATCCTGCCTCAACTTGTTCCATTTGGTCATTTTGGTCTCCCTCATCTTGTAATCCCTGAGGAGGCATGTGTGATCATAGAAATCTCCCCTTGGGGAGGTACCTGAGGGTAATGTTGATCTGTCCTGCCATTGGGGTAAATGTGGCCTCGGGGGCCTGTCGTACAATGGGTATGATCGTTGAAAAAGCAGGTTGGACTGGAATAGCTGTGCTGCGCTTGGATGGCATGGACAGATCCGGGGGGGTGGCTGGGGTTCTTGAGCCTGAGCCGGCCTAGAAGGAGACAGAAGCTGGGAATTCTTTTCAGCCTCCCGCATGCACTTTTTCATGTGCTTTTCTAATGCCCTCTGGCGCCTATTGGCATCTTTCTCTGCAGCCTTTGACGGTCCCTTGGACTGTTTTGACTTGCTTTGGGTTCTTGTCATGGCTCTAGAAGTTGGTGCTCTAGAGCTACTACCACTTGCCATTGTGACCCGTTGAGATGCAGTAGGCCTACAAGGCTGTACTTGTTTTGGATGGTTGGCACATCTAGGGGTCTGCTCCAGGAATGGACAGGGAACCCTACTACTAATAGCTCCCCCTCTTTTAAATTTATTTATAATGGTAGTAGTATTAATATTATAGTACTATTATATTATTGTTATTGTTGAATATAATTTTTTAATTTCTGAAAAAAAAATTTTTTTGGGAAAACTGTTGGAATAATGATGTTATTGTACTAATACTAGAGATAGTTAATTAAAATTGTATCAAATTTGCCTTGATCAGCCTAATTAGAGAACACCAAAAGAAAACAGGCCAAAAGACAAGACAAAGAAGGAAACTCCTATGGATTCAACTGGGCCTGCAACAGCTGCCTTTCACAGGTGGACACAGGCCTTGGTGCTCACTGTTGTGCTGCTGAATCAATTGGGCTGTGAGGGTTAGCCAACTTACGAGTCTCCAATAATACCCCGAGAAGAGGATAACAGAGTATAAACTCCCCCTAGGCTTCTGCAAAGAGAGCCGTGTTAGGGGATGATGCCTCTCAGCAGCCTAAGTAAATATGGTGTGGAGCACCACCATGCGGTCTGAGCGATCAAAATGGCACCGGCAGTTAATTTGCGTGCCAAGACCGGACCAGCAGCAAACTCCTGCCTTGCAGCGAAGTCGCCTGAAACGGCTTCCCGCGGCAAATGGAAAATAGAGACTAGGAGGGGTGAAGAAGGGCACTGATGCCCCCACCCCTATTGGTGTTCTCAGCAAGGAGAAAAAAGCCTCGGTTGTTTAAATCGAACCCTGCACTCTGTTACAATGGCGTGGCTAGAAACAGAAGTTGCAATGGCAAGGGCTGATGCTCGGAATTTCGGTTAGGAATTGCCTCAGACTGCTGCGAGGGCACCAAGATCGCTCCCTGATGGTCTGTATACAAGCTCTGATGGCCAGATGGAAAGAATGCCATCGGAAGCTCCTTTGACTGTTAGGTGACACGTGGAGTCTAATTGGTAGAAATTTAGACCAAACCTGCAATATATTTGTAGACTTTGCTCCTATTCCAGCCAAGGAAAAAGCTGCCTAGTCCTACAAAGGCTGAGCAAAAACTGGGGGATGCTAGGGAGGAGTCCCGTTGAGGAGGAGGAGCATCCTCACAATTAAGCCCAGCCTATCCAAGCAGAGACTGAAGCACCTCCCACTACTGGATGCTCTGAACAGCTCATTGGAGAACTTGTCCTACCTAACGAATCCAAACTGTGTTTCAGTTACTTCAGTGGGAACAGCCAGTCAGGTCCTACTGTAAGTAAATCTGAGTAACTATATTAATAATACTGTATATTAAAGAATACTAGGCCTCCCAGCCTTGATTTCAAAAATCTGAATAATGACGAAACAACGGGAATGAAATTCAGCAAATTCTCTTTTTTGCCAAATGGTGGTCATCAGGATTTTCTGCAGCTCAAATCTGGCAGGCTCAGTAAATAGTTGCATTCCTTCATGTGTCTGACTCAGTAATGCAGATGCTAATAACTTCGTGCTCTTATTTTTTTAGTTCGCCTCCTTATCCCTTTTTACTGACTAGAGCTAGTGGGAGTTCAACATTTCCATTCCATAGCTCGTCTCTAAAGCCTAGAGGTTTAATCTTTCCTAAAGTATACTATTGGTATAGTATATTAATTAACATATTATTGCATTTATTAGCTTCACCCGGCTTTTGTTTGTTTTGTTCTTTTAAATTTTGCTGGTCATTGACAATAAATATTATTGATTTTCTAAAGAACTGAAAATGTTGAAATGCAACATTTGCTTCTATGTATCATGTTCTTGCTGCAAATCTTCAGAACTAGCATAGAATAATTATCAAGAATGTGAGCTATTAATCAGTAAGTCCCTGCAAATAAGTTCGATGTTTTCTAAGAAAACCATTATCTTTCACTTTTAACTCCTTCTACAAGTTATAATGTTAACAGTATAAACAGCATATCAGTGTCTTTCTATCATATAAGAGCCATTGTATATAAGTGTAATTGTACCATAATATCTTAGGGCATAATAAAAAGCATTATAGATTCTTATTATGCTTGCATTTTATTACTAAGAAACAGACATTGAGAAACACTAACTTTTTTTGTTTGTTTGTAAGGCTTGGTAATCTCATTTATTAAAATATAATTAAATATAATTAACGATCCCATTATTGTCCTCTTAAAAAACATTAGAAACATGTAACTTGGCTGAGGGTACTGTGGACTGTCAAGAAAACAAACTGATGGCTCATCAAACAAATTAACCCAGACATCTCACTCGAGGCACAAATGACCACAAGCTCAAATTATCCTACTTTGGAGACATTATAGAAAGTCTCCGCTCTCTGGAAAGGGCTTTAATGCTGGGAAAGGTGGAAGCTAAGAGGATGGCCAGCAGCAAGGTGGATGGATTTAGTTACAGTGGTGATGAGAGCTCTATTGGGAGACATAAAAAAACAGGTTAGGGATAGTTGTCATAGAGAAAATCTATGAGTGTGGTTGCTAGGAGCTGAAAATGACTAGACAGCATATAATCAATAAATCAAACTTAGCTCAGTGTCTAACCAACATTCTGCTATATACTTCTATTCTGGTGCTTCATAGCTGAATTCACATATGATATACTAAGTCAGGATTTTAAGAGCCATAGTTGGTTGATTAATATAATTTATAATACCTATAGTTTATGTTTAGCTGGGTTCACACATCATGCTAAGCCCAAAGCAAAGAAACTAAAATATAATTTCAGTTAATGTGTGAATCCAGCAATTGAAAAACAGTGGTCCACAGCAGGTAAATGCAATCAATTATTTAGTCTGGAGCTGCAGCCACATGGTTTCTGTTACCAGCTTTGGTGTTTTATGGACAGCTCTAACATATCCATGCCAAAATTGGAAAATGGATGTAGGACTTTAAACCCAACAATCTGAGTCAATGAACAAGCCTCTTTGAAATAGCATGTGGTATATGAAAAAAATGACCAGATCAAAGTCCATCTCACACAACAGCCAAACCAAATCATTTGGAAATTTTATGAACACAGTGTAGTGAACAGTTACGTCCTCTTGTTTACATTCAGCATCAGGTATAAAGAGTTTTATGAAAAGGGAGATGTAGTTCACCACTGAATCTGCCATTAGGCAAAATGAGACAGCAGTCTTGGCCCGTGGAAGCACTGTTTTGTGCTAAGTGACCTTGCCTCTCTCTAGTTCATTATTAGAGATAAAAGAAAAGCGAACTCTCTGTCCAATCATTTTCAGAATAGAAGACAGTACAATAGGGGCAGCCATTTGCCTTTGACCCCAAGCAAAATGCCTTGAACTTGTCCTAGTTCAGTTATGTTATCCCAGATGATAGGGGCTGAAAAATCTCTTCTCTGAACTTGTAAAATTCCTCTTAAAAAGCAAACTTTGCATCCCCAGATATGACAGGACTGCAGCGTCAGAATTCCAAAGCTGCATAGCCAAAAGCCCACCACACCCCAGGAACTGGACTGAGGAAAGCTGATCAGTTATTAATGGAGCTTCATAAAAGTATTGGCATTTGGTTCCATAACAGCCCCATGTGTCTCTTGTACTGCAGAGAGAAAACAGAAGGTTCTTTCTATGCCCAGTAGTATCAGAAAACCTGTCAAAATCCCCTGTGCTGAAGCTCAGGTTCTCTAGACAAAATGGTCACAAAAATAAACACGCACCTACCGAAGTAAAAAATGAATCAGGCTGAGAAGCAGATGGGAGAGGGAAAACTGCTAGTGTGTGTTAAAAGGATTGCATCTACCCTCGGTTTTTAAATAACTCCACTTCAAAGTTAACACTATTAGTTATGCATAACTAATAAAGACTTATCCATAAGAAATAAATCTCCCTATTAGAAAGATGTAATGGCCCAAAGATAGGAGAGTTGTGGCTTAAATAGGATCATCTTCTTCCTAGCATGGAGCTAGAGCTGAAGAACTGCTGGAGCTGGCTCAAAAGCAAGATTTAGCTCTAAAATTTGTTCTCCTTATGCAGCCTTGAAACATGGTGATCATTTATATAATCTGTCATTTCCCTAGACATTTTGGCTTAGGTGATTCCTTGGACCTCCCAATTTAGAAATGTCTGCACTGACTTCTTCCTAACATATGCCCCCACCCAATGATATCAACTAAAATTACCAGATACACACCAATCATGGTGATAAAGGTTAAGGAAGCTGAAATTCAGAAACTTGTGGAGGGTCACAAGCTTCCTATTTCTCCTTCAGAAAAATTACAAGGATGCCCTAATGCATCTATTACTTTTTAGCATATTTATGACACACTATCACTCTATGTTTATACATGTAGCATAGAGTAGAAATTATACTGGGTAAGATTATATTGAGATGGGAAGCAAGAATATTATATAGAAAGGGGCAGCGTGATGGCTCAGCAGTTAGCTGGGCTTGTCAGCCGGAAAGCTGACAGCCTGGGTTCGAGACCTGAGTGCCGCGTGATGGGGTGAGCTCCCGATATTCTCACCAGCTCCTGCCAACCTAGCAACATGTAAATGTGAGTAGATAAATAGGTACCACTTTGGCGGAAAAGATTACTTCATTCCATATTTTAATGCTGGCCACATGATGACAGAAGCATATCTCAGGCAATACTGGCTCCCTCAGCTGATGAGCACTGTCCCCTTGAATCCGTCACGACTGGACAGGGGAAACCTTTATATAAAAAGTATCACCACAGCAACTGTGGCAAGTAATAGATATATAAACAAAAGAAAACATATGAACATAAGAAAAAAAATGGCCTCAGTTTTTTCCAAACCACTCGTAAGTGATTGGCTATTGTTTGGAACCTCATCTCTTCTGTTCCCAGTTAGAAAAGATATGCTAAGCCTCAGCTCTTCCTTTACTTCCCCCTCCTTGCATCCCCTATTTTTCCAAGCAGTGTTTTATTCTCCCTCCTCCTGCTCTTGCTGTCTCTCAGCCTCAACATGCTACATGCAAAGCACTCTGTAAGGAGACCTGCAGCTCTTTGGCACATTGCCAAACCTGTGTTATCATCAAAGGAAATGTGAAAACAGTCAAGCCCTGCTGGCCTCCCCAAAAGGGGAAAAAATTGGGGGAAGAGAGAGGAAAAAATGCTGGGAGGCCCAGCTTTATCCTCAAATGACCTTTTCATTGGGACTCAACTCTCTTGAAATGAATTGGGAATTGAAATTTCGCAAGGATATAGACAGAGTTCAAGTTGGGAAAGGAAAATCATGGTAAAGATGGGGGAGAGGACACAGTTAAATCAAAAAATAGATCAAGTCCTCCTGTATACAAGGAAGAAGTTAATAACTAGAAAGAAATTGGACAGGAGACACACTATTTTGAATTCAGCAATGCAAATCTATGAGCTACAGCAGAAGTATCATTCTATCTTTATTTATTGATTTAACTATCATGTAGAAAACACATCACTGTTTATTTTATAAGGTTGAAACTCACTTTCACATTAATACTGAGCAATTATATACTTCACAAAAATGCAGAAACTTTTATTTAGTAGCAATACTATTTTCAAGCCTTTTAAAGGATTTTTAAAGAAAGGGAATCCTTCTCCACCCCCCCGCCCCCGCTGCCCCCCGAAAGAAGTTGTAGCTTACATTTTATCACATCCTAGTGCTTCCACAACCTAACTGGGAATTTTGGAGCTGAAGATCAATTCATCCAGATGATAAAAGGAATAAAGTGCAGGCAAGGGGATGAGATCACATAAAGGAAAAGGTGAAGCCGGATAAATAAGAGCAGTCCTGTTTAGTCTGAACTGTGACACTATCAAGAGCAGGAAACAGGTGTAATAGTAATTATAATTACGTAGCAGTTTCATAACACTATAAATGCTTCATTTTAATGTCACTGCCTGCCAAAATTGTAGAGGCAGAGATAATAGAAGTTCTGTCTATAGTCACCCAAAGATTACACGGCAGAAGCGATATTCTAATTTTTGTCCTAGTTTTGTCATTATGCTATACCAGCTTTGGCCTCATCCCAAAATGTATTCATTACCAGTTTTCCTTAATGTATTTGAGAAGACTATTGGAATGACAGCAGATCAATTTTTTTCTTAAAAGGAGATTCTTCAGAGGGCAATAATATGTATTACTGCCCTCTATAAAGTCTATAAAGCCTATATTCTACAAAGCCTT